>JANIPN010000005.1:5617000-5627198 GCA_027478595.1 Erythroxylum anguifugum
TTTTCTTGAAAAATTGATCTATTTTTTTATTAATAAACATGTTTTCTAATTATTTTCTATTTTATGAAAAAAAAATCTAGAAAACTAGAGAATTTTCATAAAGTAAACGCACCCTTAATATCTCAAACTTTGAATACCATCCAAAATTTTAGATTAAGAGTCAAACTAGGGTCAAAGCTAGTAGCTCCCAGGAAGTGAATACAATTGAGCAAGAAAGCAATAGTAAAACTGAAAGCCTCAATTCTCCTCCAATTGTGAACAAACTTCATTGGCAACAAAAATTGCATTTGAAAAATTTTGAATTAACCGAATATCAGGTAGGATTTGAGTTTGTAAAGATTGAGCCAATTCGATCCGAATAACCTGAAGTGAATTTAACTAATTTTATAAAATGATATCATTTTGAACTAAAATTTGATCAAGTTTTGAGCGTTCAGATTATTTAAGTCAATATCGATTTTAAACAATTCAACTCAATCGAATTTTGAATCCAATCAAATCTATCTTCATCCCAAATTTGAATTATAAGTTCATATAGCAAAGATTAAGTTGAAGTTGAAAATATTGTTTGTTGTAAATTTGCAATAGCATCACCTAGTTATTTCTTTATTTACATACAACATAGAATATATTCACTTGCATGTCACATAAATTAACCATAAGATATCTAAAAAATGAGTTAATAACAAACAAAGTCATTTGTCCTTTATAGTTGAATGGTATCTTAACCGACGAGCTATGAATTATGATAACACCCAAGTAGATCGGGTATGGGAATAAATGGTAACCAAACTAATTTTTAATGAATTCTAAAAATGAATCAATATAAATTGGAATGTTTTAGATTTTTTATTATTTTTATGAGTTATTAGCTTTCGTAATCTCTCTCTAATGTTTTGTTGCCCTTAAGGGGTGTGGCTCGGTGGTTGAGAGCAGGGCTTAGCTTCGGTTAAGTCTCAGGTTCAATTCCATGCTAGCCCCTCTTGTAAGAGTCTAGAGCAGCCGGGGTTTTACCTATAGGTGGACAACTAGTTTGCCCCTTGATGATAAGGTGCGCCCACTTGGTCCGCCTGTGGGGTGGTGTGCCAATTGAGCCCTCGGAGAGGTGTGCCCGCTTGATCCGCCTACGGGTTTCCTCATATCCAAAAAAAAAGTTTTGTTGCTACTTTATTTACGCGCCTATTGTCAAATTAAATTGTTCCATATGTTTCCAAATTAGGCCAAAAGTCATAATATTATATTGATATGATTACTTCCTAGTTTTAAAATTATAATTTATCTTGAATATTATTGGATACAAACACAAGACACGTAGATGCAAACATCACTAATACATGAACGAATAGATAATTACGAGAATTCCCATGCACACGACCATAAACAGATCAACCGACAGTCTACCATATTGAGATAAACAGTGCCTTGCAAGTGGTGTGAAGTTAAGATAGTCCAAATATACCTTGTTCTTGCAAGTCTAGATTAGTTTCAAGTTTCATTCTTCTAACTTCACTTCGGTTGAGTTTCACGTTCATGTAAAGCATTCAAAAGGAAAAAAAAGTTACCATTTTTGGACTCTTGTTCTTATGAAGAAGTTTAATTGATACATCACTTTCTGCTTTTGGAAAAATAGGTGCTGAAAATCGTGGCTCATTGTTAATTTAAATTCTTCAAAGTCATGTGGATATTCTTAGAAACATTATAATTAGTCCATTAATTTAGCGTATAATTATAATTAGTCCATTAATTTAGCGTATTCATAATTTAGCGTATTCTTTGATCTTTGACAAAAGCTTAATGAATAAATACAAACAAAAATGTTTTAATTACATCCATATAAGATTAGTGCAAAGGCGAGTGAAGCCCCTTACAAAAGGAAGATTAAACACTTCCATTCTCATGGTGTTGAGAGACCTAAGTTTTAAGACTTTCAAGATTTTCTGTTAAGTTTTGTAGAATCTAGTCTTTGCATTAGTCCAGTGTCATTTGTTTGTTACCCAAATTTGACCATCTCTCTTAAAGACAAAAACATCTTAAATGTGCAAATCAAAACCCATAACTATAAGACTAACATAAGATTCATCCTTGTAGTTTTTATTTACAAAATCCATTATAAAGCCATAAGCACCGCATTTGCATCCAAATCTATAGTCAAAAAGGTGAAACTTTGTTCTTACAAACAGATCCAACAAAATCCAACCCTGTTGTTCCAAAATACATCAAGTGGAAAGACATCAACTTGTTCGAGGAATGAATAGTTGAGGGTGCAACGGATCTAAGTCCACATCATAATAACAATTTAATTGATTTAAATGTGTAAATAATCTTTGTATATTTAAAGTATAAACATAGTAAAAAAAAAGGTGGAACTATGTTCTTACAAACAGATTTAACAAAATTTAACTCTGATGTTCCAAAATCTATCAACTAGAAAGACATCAACTTGTCCGAGGAATAGATACTTGAGGGTGCAATGGTTCCAAGTCCACTTCATAATAACAATTTAATTAATTTAAATGCATAAATAATGTTTGTATATCTAAAGTATATACTATTATATATTACCTCCAATAATGTTCATTAAAGTAGTTTAGTATGTCTTCTATGTTCTATCTATAAAAAAAAAGATAGTTAAAACATTATTTAGCTTTCAAGAATCTTGAATCGTTAATGTTTTGTTGATTACTTTATTGATTTGCTCATCGTCAGATTCAATCATCCAATGTACCTCCAAAGGCCAAATCCATCACTTACAATAAATATACTTGATTCCATGATCTAGACTCGTATAGTTAATTAGGGAACGAACATCGATAACAATTCTGTCAAAAGCATTCCAACAAACCAGCTAAACGCGTGGTGCCTACCTAACATATGTTTTACGATTATCAATGCTTTGTCGACAACATGGAATGACCGTATTGTGTAGTTAGGTAGGGTTGGAGTCAATTATGTTTCTCTTTGCTTCTTTGGTTACTTCTTAAATGCCCTCAAAGACACACACACGCTAACATTACTCCATGAAGAAGGAACAGATAATTACGAGAATTCCCATGTACACGTCCACAGACAGATCGACAACCAGATAGACAGAGATAAACAGGGTCATGCAAGATCGTGAGAGCGGTCTGAACTCTGAAGTAAAGATGGTCCAAATTAATATGTCTGACAAGGAGAGTACATATCTAGATTAGTTTCTAAGTTTCATTAGAGATTCCTGAAAGCTACATCATCTTTAACTAGCTTTTTTTATACATAAGACGAAAAAGACAGACTGGAATTGGCCATTGTCAGATTCAATTCCATCCTATATATATATATAAACCTCCAAAGGCCAAAGGCCATCTCTTAGTTAAAGATTCATATGGTTTATAGGAACGAACATCGATAATTCAAGTCACTCAAAAACATTCTAATGAACACATGCTGCCTGCAACGTTTTGAGATTAGCCATGTTTATTTATTCCTGTCGTTAAAATGGCCCGGTTAGTTGATGGCTTTTCAGCCATATTTTAAAGTTTTGGAAGGTATTATTATTTTTGCTTGGTTATCAGTTGGTCAGGGTTGAAAATATAAATTTTTAGAAAAATATTCAATGAAATACTAAAATATAATATTATTATGTCCTTATAAATTTTTAATTCGTGTTCTCGTAAGTTATTTTACATATAAACATAAACAGTTAATTTTTTCAAACATTTCTAATAAACAACTGATGTTATTTACTGATCAAATCAGCTGATATAATCTGATATGAGCTATTAACAGGGGAATAGATTCCCATCTAGTGGGGTTAGGTGAAGAAAATGACCATGTCCAACTTGAATGTTGTTGGAAATCTAATCTTTACTTAAAAACTGGAAAAAGGCATAATATCAACTTGGAATTTAATAGGGTACTTCATTGTTTATTTAAATATTTGTCATTAATTAACTAATGATAATATTTAATAATCATGTGATACATTTGCAAGCGAGAGAAATTACTCTTCTATATTATTTAAAAATTTAATAGAGTGGATTATATTAAAATAATACTGACAGTTTTAAAGATCCAACTTGTGTTACTTTTGCATTTGGCTCTCTTTCCAATCAATTAGTTTTCTAATTAAATTTGTCGTTGGTCTAATATGTAAACGAACAAGAATCTAACTTCCTTCAAGAAATTCTCACTTTGACCAGCTTCATTCAATTGATTCGGCCGACATAATCACATAACCGCAACAGTTTTTAATATTTGTTTAATTTAATTTTTAACTTTTTAGTTGATTAACTTTAATAACTCTTTTTTTAATCAATCACTTAATTATTATAAATTAATACATTTTTATAAACTAAAATTAATTTAATTTAATTTAATTTAATTTAATAATCTCCTTTGGTAATTTTCATTTAACAATAATTAAACTTCAAATTTTTCGATTAGTAAAGATATTTTCTTTTAATCATATTTTAATTAATTTTATTCAATTTTTGGTCAATTTTATAACAGAATAATATCAGTTAAATTTTTTATATTTTTTATATTTTATTTTACCGATTTATTTTTTGGCCTGATTTTTAAAACATTGTTAATTAACATCGGAATAATAGACCTTGAGATATGAGACCAAGTTCCACTTAATTTCAATTTATCACCTGAATTTAGATGGCTAGATATAGCAAAAAAATATATATATATTTGTACTTAAAACAAAAATATATTAAAAATGTCAAAAAAACAAAAATATATTAAAACTTCTAAAGATTTATTTTTGATTGAAAAGCAGATTTTTTTATCCCTGTTGCTTACTTGGTGGGAGACACTTGGGAACCTCACGCCACCTTAAGACTATTAAAATCGACATTATATTTTTAATAAAAATATTAAAAATAACATTATCAATAATACTATTTTTTTGAGGGGGATTATCAATAATACTATTAAAAATAATAGTAGTTCATTTGACATTAATGTTATTATTATTATTATTATTAATTTTTAATATTAAAAGTACTATGTGTTCAGAGTATTTGACTTGGTCGTAACTTATCTTATCTGCTCTAACAAGCTTATCTTATTTGTTGCAACAACCAGTATATCTTCACCTAGGTAGTTCCTACTTTACCTAGTTGTTATCCCAACTCCTCTTTATCTGTTCGTGCTCAGAATTCCTCTCTCACTTATCCTCTAATGTACGGTAATGATATTGTGACTACAGGAAGTGACATTCGGTTCATCCAGGATTTCACACATGCACTGAATGCAGCTTTCTTAATCAAAGAACTATGTGAACTTTATTATTTTCTTGGCGTTGAAATCTAACAGCTACCTTCTGACATCTACCTTGTGGTCTCTGTCTTTCTCAAATGAAGTACAATTGGGTGGGAACTTACGAACGAACGCAGATCCTCTTCTTAATATTATTCTGTCTTATTTTGTATTATAAAATTTTAGTTATTTATTTTGTAAGACTCACGTAAGATTTATATGAGATCTATATAAATAAATAGCTGAAATTTATTAGACACAATAAAATATCATAATATTAGACAAAAAATTTAGACTACTTCTAAAAGGCACCATACAGAGAATGCTAGACCTGGTTCTTCACCAACGAAGTCCAACTCACTGCCTCAGGAGAAGTCATGACTGATCCTGTGTTCTATCATAGTGTAGCAGCTGCCCTTTAATATACTACTATCACTCCCCCTAACATCTCATATGCTGTTAATAGAGCATATCAGTACCTAACCAAGCCTGTAGTTCAACATCGACAATTTGTTAAGCGTATTTTTGCTATATAAAGGGTACATTATTTTATAACTTGCTTTCTCTGACGTGGATTAAGCAAGTGATCCAGATCCTGATACACGTCATTCCACTGAGGGATACTGCATTTATTTTGGTAGTAACTTACTTAGCTGGTCATCTGAGAAGCAACACGCACGTTGTACTACTCAATCCAGCACTAGGGCGGAGCACAGGGTGCTATGCTAGCATCAGTCATGGCAGAGTTAGTTTGGATGCAACAACCACTTCATATCCCTCTAAGGCATTCACCAATGATATTATTCAAAGTGGAGAGGGGTGACCTGAATGTTTCCTGTGCTGCCGCCTTTAGTGATCAACACAACCAAAGGTCTCTCCTCGAAGAGGTTCAACGCCCTTTGTTCCAAACTTGATGTTTCTTCATTCTCCACGCCAAGTTTGCGGGAGGGTTCAGACTGTTTTACTTAATTGTATCTTATATTATATGTAGTAGCAGTCAGTAAATCTTCACCTAATCAGCTCATACTTTACCTCTCTGGTCTTTGATTGTGTTATGTAACAAAATGTTTGTTATTCTAAAGGTTCTTATTGTACGATTGAAGTCTCTATAAAGAGAAGTAAAGATAACACAAATTTTTATTGTTGTCATAATTTTACTATGCAATACTTTATTTTTAAAATAGTTCTATTTTAATATATTTATTATGAGTTGTAATAGAAATTGAATTTTAAGTATATAAAATCAAAATACTATACTTAAAAAATTATTTCGAAAAGTAGCAACTATATTTTGTGTCATTTAGAGGCTGTTTGGAAACCTTCGAATTGAATTCATTGACGAATTGAATTCAATTACATTAATGAACTTGGGATTGAATTCAATTTACACTGTTTGGAACAAATCTAGTAATATAATAATTGAATTCAATTACACTGTTTGGAACAAATCCAATAATATTAGAATTGAATTCAATTACACTATTTGTAACAAATCCAATAAGATTATAATTGAATTCAATTATTTCATATGACACATTTACCCCTGACAAAAAATAATATTATCCAAAATAAAAGTCAATTTAGATAGATTTTAATTATTCAAAATAAGTGTCATTCTTGACTTTGTATGCATGTTTAGAATTTTTCTTCCAAAAGTACTCTTTAATAATAATAATAATAATATTATAAATCCATAAATAATTAATTACATAAAAAAATTAATAAGAATAAGAATAAGAATAGAAATAATAATAATAATAATAATTTTATAATTTTATTAATATTATTAATATTATATATTGATCATCGTCGTCGTCATCATCATTATTATTATTATTAATTATTATTCTTATTATTCTTTATTAATAATAATTATTAATAAAGAATAATAATAATAATAATAATAATAATAATAACAGTGGGCGTGAATGCTATAGTTGAATTCACGCGAATTAAGGCGTGAATTCAATTTACAAAGGCAGTGAGGATTAAACCCACACGGGAATTCAATTCCTTGCATTTTTTTGGTTCCAAACAATTGATTTGAATTCAAATCACGGCTTTCCAAACAGCTTCTTAGGAGTGGTCGAGTTGGCAGAGTGGAGGGGTATGGTGTCAAAAAGTCCTGTGTTCGAATCCTCCTATCTAAGCTCTCTAATACTTGATTGGCGTGATTTGCAGGCTATTTCATCAATATTTCACTATTAATAACGTAATATTATTTTTTTGGGTTTTCGGGATATAAGTTTAGTGTGCGGCTTCGTGCACGAAACTGGTGTCCTTAAACACAACGTTTGTACAAATGTTTTTTGCTTTAATCCGAACCGTTGAACCCGTGAAACTTTGACAAACATTCCAGCCAATATAAGCCGTCAGATCTCACACGCCTCCGTAAGCTCCTCCGCAACTTCAGCCACCGTCTCACCGGCTTCGCTTCTTGCTACTCCTTTAAAACATAATCGGTGATCTTTGCTGCCAACTATCTAATCAATCAGGCGCTTGAATTGGGTTCTCTTTTTTCCCTGTTAATTTTTGGTTGAGTTGATAATGGCTACTGAGTCTCCGAGTTCTGTTCGTAAAGGTGACAATTTTGGTTCTTTTTAGCGAATTAAACTGAGAATCTAATTGGGTATTTCTAATTGTTGTTGGGTTTGTCGTTATTGAGTTTCTTTTTTCTCTTCCGTGAAGTGGTTGTTCAACTGAAGGCCACCGCTGATGCTCCTATACTCAAGCAAACCAAATTCAAGGTTCGATCTTTTTCGTTTTTTGTGCCCAAAGTTCAGGAAGTTTTGAGTTTTTTTGCTTTGCTTTGGTGATGAGAACTCTTTGGGTATTTGAAGAGTCTGTTTGGTTTGTTCTTAAATATCAGTTAGCTAAGAATTATAGAACGTCAGTTATAGTGATCAAAAGTTTGAAATAAAGAAACTTGTTTCCCAAAAAAATTTGTTTTCTTGAGTCTCCTTTAAATGGCCGTTGACATTCTTGTTGGAATCATGCGCTGAGACATGGTACCATCTATATGTTTTGAGCTACTGGAGATTAATGATTGATTATCTTGTGGGTTGTGGGGGAGAACTGTAAGGGATCGTTTTAATGTCATGGTTCTTGCCTTCTTTAAGAAAATTAAGGGACCTTTTTGTGTGCTTTCAACAGACAAGTGCATGAAGTCGAATTTTCTATTAGAGTAGCATTATTGGAGATTTACTTTCCTTTGTGAGTTTGTTTTTTCTTGAGACTGGAATTTTTCTAGGGAAATCCCCTTGCGTTCTGGTAGATTTTAAACGGTTCACGCTTATACATTGACTACAATTCATTGCAGATACCTGGAAATGATAAATTTGTTAAGGTTATTGACTTCTTGAGGCGGCAACTTCACAGGGAGACAGTGGTAAATTACTTATGATTTTTGTTTTCTGACCTGGTTAATAATCTAGCACTTCTAGACATGCTAATACTCTATCCTTCATTTTTTTTTTGGCTAGTTTGTGTACATCAACAGTGCATTCTCACCAAACCCTGATGAGTTGATAATTGATCTATTCAATGTAAGTGTTGATTCTGCTGATTGTTGGTTTAGCAAGTTTTCCATTTACTTCAAAGATTTTACATCCTTACCCATTTGGCTTGTGGTGTTGATAAATGTTCTTCACGTGAAGTAGATTCTTCCTGCCTTTTTTAGTTGCATCAATCTTTCATCTCTTTTTCATTTTTACAATTTTAGTAAGAATGCTAGTTTCCAACACCATTAAAGATGAATATGCACATCAGATTGAGGCTTAAGGATCAATCAGATCCAGAACTGATTGAAAAATGATTGATTTTACATGCTAGCAAGGATCCCCTTACTATTCCGAATTTTCTCTCTGGTTTTCCCTGAACCTTGAAACAGAATTTAAGTTGGATAAAGGTGGTTTTTAACTGCTAAGACGCTCCTGACTTCTATAAATTCTATGATGCATCTTGTTAATTTGTTATGTTATGTTAGTCTGACTACCTGCTTTTGGCTTTATTTCTCCAACTTGCTATAACTTCTACCTTGATATTGCAGAATTTTGGTGTTGATGGTAAATTGCTGGTAAATTATGCTTGTTCCGTGGCGTGGGGTTAACCTTTTCTGGTGGATGTGCTGATGGAGTTATTGTTCAGAAGCTAGGAACCTTGTGCTAGTGATTTCATTTGTAACCCAATTTGGCATTTTCTCTGATTAATGTGTGATAAGTGACGATCATTGCAGCTGCTTCGTGCTAGTTCCCATCCTGTTCTTTTCTTCCTCCACTTCCCTTTCTAATTTCTGTCAGTGCTTCTCATATGGAGCCTTTGCTTGCCAGCCAATGCTCATTTATTTTTGGATAGATGCAAAGATTCTGATTGTCGAGATGGCGATTGAAAGCAGAAATTTCACATGCTGTTAATAGGTTTCACTTTTTAGGTGTTCTTTTTCACTTTTTGTTATTTGTTTTCTTCCTTGGGCTTGGGAAGGCTCACACTTTCTATCTTTAATGAATTTTACGTGCCAGCTTTCTGGTACTGCATTTCATGGAATTCACTCGAATATGATTTGACTGGACAACACTTGTGCGCCATCACATGTTCAAGGAAATGATTTCAGAATCAATTCAGGAAAACTGGATTTGCCTAACTTGGGTTAAGAAGTTAGTCTCAAGACTCTTGCAATGCGTACTGGTCATTTTCTTTCCTTTTGCACCCTTTAATTTGTCGGTTGGTTAACACGAAGGAATGGTAATAAAAATGAGAATGAATATAGTGAGGAATAAGAATGGATATTATCATTATAATTATGATGGTTGATTAAGAGGAAGGAATGATTATCATTACTATTGATAGTGATTGGTTTGTAAAAAATATTGTAATTAATTAATTACTGAATGAATTATATTTTAATTAATTATAATATTTTAATTAATGAATAAATTATATTTTAATTAATTAT
>JANIPN010000005.1:5635129-5663193 GCA_027478595.1 Erythroxylum anguifugum
TAATGCCAGTTGAATATTTTAAACTTTCTTTTGTCATATCGGTTTAACTTCTAATATAATTTTTAAAACATCGTGAAATATACATCACTTGCTACTTTTTTTCTTGTTACGATTCTTCTCCTTGAAAAACTACATATGATGATACAAAGGCTTTGAAAAATAAATAACTTCCCACTTCTATTATATTTTCCTGTTATGATTTTCCTCTTTGAAAATCTACATTTCCTCGTACAAGGGGTTTGACATTTGCTTAGTGCTTATAAAAGACTTTGAAACATTTATACATATATATATATATATATGGGATGACAATAGACCGGGCCAACATCACCAATTTTTTTTAATAGAACCGGACCTAATTAAAAAAAGATGTAATTTTATACTTTTAATTTTTAAAAAATTAGTAGGGCTAGCTTATGGCTCAGACCTAACTCTTTGAGCAAAATGATATCGTTTTGTTTAAAATAGTTGAGCCTCGAGTCAGCGTGGACCTAACCTATGCATCTACTCATTGAAAAATACCTTAATCTGGGCTAATGGGTGTGTATATATATATATATATATTATCACTTTCCACTTCTTTTTTCTTCTTATAATTTCATCTTTGTAAAACTATATATGATCATACAAGTATCAAGATTTTAAATATCGTGTAGATTTGATTTTATTGGATTTTTCATTTAAAAATTTACAGCCTAATTTAATCTGAAAGGTCTGATTAATTAAAATTAAGATAATATTATTTATTAAATTATGTTATTTTATTTTATTTGATAAATAATTTTGTTTGGTTGATCAAAATAATTAAAAAAACAAAATTAAATCAACTTGAAATTTAATCGAACTTCAATTCAACCTTTTCGAGTTGCCTGTGAATGAAAAAGAAAAAGATTAAGGTATTGAGTCCGCCAATAAATACCCTAGTCTAGGATTAAAAAAATAAAGATTAAGGCAGGTCCACAAGGCAGGTCTGAGTCGGCATATTCCCTTCCACACTGTGGCTATAATTTCCTTTCCTAATCATTTAGTTTATACTCAGTCAAGCAATAATGATGCTGATGATTACAGTGCAGTAATGCTTATTTTCATGTTTTTCAGTTTTACCAGAACTTCAAATCAGAGACATCCCCCCTCAAAAGAATGTCTCGTTCTGCCACTAAACTGGCTTCCAATTGGTACACTTCAACAGAAGTTTGAGCTTCTGGAGATCTTTGCTGTCTCTTTCTAAATGCCCCACACTCCAAGACAATGAACAGTACAGTAGCTTCACTGTGAATGTTGACAGGTGTAGGGTTCCATAGTTACAGACTTACAGTTAGAAACAACAGTTTCTGGAGCAACTCCACCTTGCCACCTTGCGATGTTGTCTTTGGTGCTGATTGAAACAGTGTGTGGGGGCAAATGGGTTGTGTTCTTAGTGAAAGGGGCCCAAATTTCCATCGATGCTAAACTGAACTAGGCTTGAGATAGCAAAAGATAAAGAAGAAACTAAAATATGCAGATTGGGCTAATTCAACCTAGAGCCTGAACTCACAGGACTCATATGGTATGGACCGATATACTGCAACATGATCCATCCATGGCAATATCAACTCAGGTAGAGGCTTACACATAGATAATATGCAAAGGGTATTGGTAGAATCTGACAATACAAGTTTCTTCTTATAAATCGTCCCAAGCTAAGCGGTTGGAGAAGTTTCTTTAATCATCACATTTTGAGTTTTGAGTACATAACCTCCTCGTGATCCTCAATGTTACAATTTTTATGGTCCTAACGAGATTTAACTTTCTGCACATAATTCAGGGTAGCCATGGATGATCCCCTCAAACTATGTGCTGCTGCTTGAGTGTGAAACTGGACCATTTTGGTGGCCATACCACATGCATAGTCTTGAGCCAAGATACGGTGCATCTTTAGCCACCTTAGGTTATAAGCTCATGTTCTCTTCACAATCTCAGCCTTCCAAATCGTATCTTGTTGCCTTCTATGAGGTGAATCAATAATAAAATATTGAAAAAGCTCTTTCTATCGAACATAGCTAACTACACTTGGCATATAGATACGCATGTATGTATTGTATTGTACATATTTTGTCGAGATATGTGGGCATGGGCTCATGCCCACTTCTGCTAAAAGACTCAGAGAAAATGAAAGAAATGGCACCAAATCCAATGCTTCATCGGCAAAACAGATACACAGACACAGATACTGAGAATATAAGACACCATAGAGTGAAAGAGAGAGGAAAGGAGAGTTTTGTTTCAAAAATATTGTTTGGAGTCTGAGCTCTAAAACCAAAAATCCAAGTTAAAGAAAGAAAGACACATAGATACATCAGAAGCAGCATCACCACACAGCACAGTTTTTGAGAGGGTCTGTGTGTGTGTGTGTGTGTGGTGGGGTTTTGTTTTGGAGACAATATGAGTAATTGGTTGGGGTTCTCTCTGACTCCACACTTGAGAATCGATGAAGGGTTCGGTAGGGAAGACCAAACACAACCCAGTTTCTCTTCTTCTCACGATATCTCTGTCATGCCTTTGCGTTCCGATGGCTCACTTTGTGTGGCTGATCCCTTTAGACGCTCCTCTGATATTTCTCAAGGTATTGCATGTCGCTTTTGAACACTTTGCATGTTAACCTACATGATCCTTTTTTCTTTTAAATGTTCTGATCTTTCACATTCTGGTGTTGATTTGAGTTCTGAATAGATTGGAAATATGAGACCGCCATGGTTGCAACTAGTGCAAGTGAGGAAGGTCCAAAGCTTGAAGATTTTTTAGGATGTTACTCCAACTCTCCTTCTGATGACCCTAAAGTTTATTGCCAAGAAGATCAAAGTCAAGATAATGATGGTAATAGAATCAACGTTAATGTGGCTCCAAGTTTTAACAGTACTAATGCAGAGATGGACTCTGGTGAGAATCTTTCAAGCAGACCTTTACTTCATGTTTACCATTACAGCGAGAACCCACAAACCATGATCCCTGGTAGTAACCAGTTTCAACACTGTAATCCTAACCCTAACCATGGCCACAGTCAGTCACAGACCAACGGAATGTACCATGTACCATTTGAGAGTTCAAGTTCAGTTTCTGGGTTCAAGTCCTGGCTGAGGCAGGTACCACTAGCAGGTGAGAAATGCTCAAATGAAGCAAGCAATTGCAGCAGCTATTCTAAACTGTCACTCACGATGAGCCCCACCTCTCAAAATGAAGCTCTTGGGATTTCTCCATTGCAAGTAATGGACAACCGTAAGAGGCCTGTTGGGAAATCCATGACCAAAGAACCTGTTCCTCGGAAATCTATCGACACTTTTGGACAAAGAACTTCGCAGTATCGAGGTGTCACAAGGTACTGCAAGAATCTTTTTCATCGGCGGTGTTGCATTAGAAGTAACAAAGTCCTTACTTTGGTTCAATATACACTTCCCGATACATGCATTTGTACTTGAGGTTGTGCCAGTAAATGATTCATTTTATGAATGTAATTGATAGGCATAGATGGACAGGAAGGTATGAGGCCCATTTGTGGGACAATAGCTGCAGAAAAGAAGGACAAACAAGAAAAGGAAGGCAAGGTGTGAAAGAAATTAGTTTTTCATATATTTATAAATTAAGCTATCTCTTTACTATTTTCTTCTGTTTTTCTTTTTTCCTTCATATAAAAAAAAAAGAATATACTAACTGATCTTTTTCCATGCACATTTTTTGGGGACTTCTGCTTCATGCTATACAGTTTATCTAGGTAGGTGAAGCACCATTTCTATTTTTGTTGCTTGTCCTCCATTGTCGATAAGAACTTGAGAATGGGAGATTCCAAAATAAAAAAATGGGGCCTTTTCTTTACATCAAAGGCATTGGATGGTGTGCATGCTCTCTAACTTCATAATTCTTTTTGTTAAATGTTTGGTTAGGTGGTTATGACAAAGAAGAAAAAGCAGCAAGAGCCTATGACCTGGCCGCCTTGAAGTATTGGGGTCCAACAACTCATACAAATTTTCCTGTAAGTTTATCAGATACTACCTCTCAAGTTGCAGACAATCTATACATGCAAAGATGTTTGTTCTTAAGGACTCTAGTTAATCGTATTCTTTTTTTTTTGGTTTAAAATAATGTTAAAAGCTGAATACTTACGAGAAGGAGGTTGAAGAGATGAAGCACATGAGTAGGCAAGAACTTGTTGCCAATTTGAGAAGGTGTACTTTCCCTTCCATTTGTACATTTTCCTCTCTTTCTCCTGTTTCAGGAGTCCATTGTACAGTTTCTTTTCTTTTTCTTTTTTTTCTCTCACTTGTTCTGAATACAAAAGAAAAGCGGATATAATCACTCAACGAGTCACTTCAAATTTTGACAGGAAAAGTAGTGGATTTTCAAGAGGAGCTTCTGCCTACAGAGGAGTGACAAGGTAATGGGAAGAAAGCAACTTCAATGATAAAGCTTTCCATTATTTACTGCATTGACAGGCTTTTTCAATTATCATAGACAATAATGGACAGACATTATTATACTTGTGCAATATGATAAGAAGATGCGTGTGTACTTGGTTTTTGACACTAATAAAGACATCATTCACCAACTTAATATATTTTTTCTCTTTTCTTTCCTTTTATTTGGTAAGTTGCTTTCTTTCATTCTGGCAGACACCATCAACATGGAAGATGGCAAGCCAGAATAGGAAGAGTTGCAGGCAACAAGGACTTGTACCTTGGAACATTTAGTAAGATTCATCTGCTTTTCAATTCCTTCTTCCGTATTTACATTTATGTCGTCTGCCACGCCTGTTCCTTACTTTAATACTTATGGTGGTCCTCATCATCTTTTTCTAAACAGCATGAGTTTTAATGTATAGTTTCTATGATATGTAAAGAGAAGATTTTAGTTGAAAGTGACCTATAAATCACTTTGTTACATGTAAGGCACACAAGAAGAAGCTGCTGAGGCATATGATATTGCTGCAATTAAGTTCAGGGGTACTAGTGCTGTTACCAACTTTGATATAAGCAGGTACGATGTGAAGAGAATATGCTCAAGCTCCACACTCATAGCAAGTGACCTTGCTAAACGTTCATCACCTAAGGACTCGGCCGCTCCAATGGCTCTCGAGGACTATAATTCTTGTGCTTCATCAACATCTTCTCAACCCCTTTTGGCTATAACAAACGGTGAAGCCTCTCATGAATTTGCTGATATGTTATGGAGTGCAAATGCGGATGATAGTCATCAGCGACAAGTTGACGGAAGCAGTAACACTGACGTAGCTATGGTGGCATCAAGTAGCAGGAGTTCATCTAATCCACCCACTCCAAAATGCTCAGTCAGTCTAACAAGTAACGATTTTGTTAGTGGTGGTGGCGGAGACTACTCTCAGGGTCACTTCTCATCATTACAGGGACCAAAGTATGAAGATGGAAGCGAAGATGGGACTAACAATGGGGTTGGCAATATGAATTTGATGCATCAAGTCCCTGTGTTTGCATTGTGGCTACATGAAGAAAGCTAGAACCACGAAATGTTGGAAATCCCATAGAAATTCCAAGGGCTACCTGAACAACTTTTTCCTTTCTTTAAAATTTCACTCTTTTGGAGTTCTTAGTTCATGAACTTAGTTTTTCCTTGAGGAATATAGGCAGCAGTCTTTGGATGTAGGGATGTAACAAAAGGAAATTTTAGGAAGTGACTTAAGTGATATCAACAAGCTCCTATGGTTCTTCTAAGTATAGTTTAATTGGAAAGTACTATATTTGGACTAGAACAAGACCAAATCCTTGAAATAGCTCTTCATAATCGATGTTATAACTATGCATTTTCACTTACATTCATCACTTGCCACTCTCGTCATGTCTACGTATGTAGTTAATTTCACATGCACTTGAAGCACCTGAGAGCAAGCTCACTTTCACATCTATCCCATCAAATTATCAAAAGTCCTACCTACTCCATTAGACACTAGGGACCACGAAATCAGCCTGGATCTCCATTACCGAACCAAAGTTCTATGAATAGTTATCTCTACGTATATGCAATTGTATGCATTAGATCAATGTCAAATCTTGCATCTCGGTCATAATTTTTTTTTACTGGACGTGACTTGTAGTCATATTTATTGGCTATTCATATTCAACTGATTAATTTGAATTTGATTAGTGCTTGTAAGTATTATTGTATTTTTTAATGTATTTATATTCGTAATTAATCAATTTCTTTTAAGGTTTGATGTAAAATACAGTCTCTAACCTTTAAGATTGAAATGTTCTTGGAAAAATTTATTTGAGATATTATATTTTAGGGCATAATATATATAATAATCATTTATAAATGTTGTACCACTTGAACTATTTCACCACTTGAACTATTCCTCATCTTTAGAAAAAACTTGTTTCACCGAGCAACCATGTCATACTATAACTTGTAAATAGGGACTGAAAACCTTGTCATATTAAAGTTGACAATGTTTTTGGCATGTTTGGAACCAAAGGATAGTGTATGGAACTTTCTTCTGCATCAATACAAGGACATGGATTGCATGAAGAAGAAGATGAAAGGCAAGCATTTGACTGCTGGTGTAGGCATGTAGCCAAAACTATGTGTGTAGGCATGTAGCCAAAACTATGTTACACCACTCTGACTATTTGTAGTTGGAGAGTTAAAGAGAGGGAAGGGTGAGACACATAGATAAAGCCGATTTACAGAGTGTGAAAGAGAATCCAAGCCGGGCCTGCCTGCCTGCCTGCCTGCTCTGATTGAAGGGTGCCTTAAATTGCGTGCCTGTATCTTTACGTGCCTGCACACCCTCCCTCGAGTCAGTTTTGTGGGCTCTTTCTCGGTTTTTCTTTTGTTCTTGATCCATTTTCTATCATGGGACAAGCGTCCTTGCATTACCCGACTTCCATCAATATAATTCAGATGGAAACTAAAACTTGCAAGAAAAATAACATGGAAGTTGTGACTATCCCAACTCACCAAACGAGTACTTGAATGGAAATAGACATTGATGGAAGTTGTGAGTTTAGGTCTTCCATATGTATAAAAGGGTATCTGCTTTTTCATTAGATTCATGCCTGAAGGGAATATATGTACGAATTAGGATCTTATGCAGAAAGGGTATCAATATATATATCTGAAATCTGAATACATCAAGCAGAAGGGAGAAAAAAAAAAAGCAAAGAAAAACCCGTATACCAACAGAACAGAAAAAGAACAATATCTCTAGGAAAAGATGCTTTGTGTAGTGACATTTCTCCATCAGAAACTGATGTGTGTGTGTTTCTAACGCAAGATTGTATATAGATTCTATATAGGACTAGTAGTAGTGACAGGGGTCAAATTTCGTTGCATGGTTTGAGGTGCTGATATGGTCTGAGCTAAAATTTAGGGTTCATACCAGCTCTAGGTATTTTTTACTTGCTTTGTGACTATTGGCTTGGACAATTCATAGGCCTAGAACAACTGCTACTACTTTTTTTTCTATAAAAAAAAACTACTGCCACTGTTGCATGCACCCACTTAGCCATATTTTGACTTTTCCTGTATTGTTTAATCAAAATGTGTTGGAACTTGAAATGACTTTAATGGGTCAGGAACAAACTTTACCTGAATAAGGATTCTCCTGTGATTACATGCTTTTAGTAAAAGCATGTGGTCTTAGTGTTTCTAACACTCGACGCCATTTTTGTTTTACTTGTAATAAGGATGTTGCTGTTTCATAATTATCAGATTCAAATAAAAAAGAAGAAAAAGGGAGGTATCGGAAGGCAGTATCTCATGGCGTGACTCAAACTCAGGCTCTGAGGTTGTGAACCTGTAAAAGAAAACAAAAGTAACAATTTCCGAGGCATTATGCAAGCGATAATTGCATCTAGCCTGTAAAGAATGGAAGCCTCTATTAGCCCATATCTTGCCTATTCATCACGCTCTTCTCCGTGCTGTTAGCTAAGGCTCCTATTGATTTACAGCTTCTTATTGTTTTAAACTTCATAAGCTAATGTCATTTGATTTGAATTAAAATATTTCTTACATGTGTTTATTTTATCATTTAGTATCAAAGTCAAGTTTCATATTTTTGTGTTTTATAGCAAATAATAGATCATGACAAATATCTTAAGAAGTTTTGAATAACAATCTGTCTCAAAATCTCTTTATTTCAATAGAAACAACTACAAATGTTGAAAAGAACGAAAAATAACCATTTATCTTAGTTTGATGCTGTTGTTCCATCTCTGTGTGAAGAATTCTCAGTTCTAATGAAAGAGGAGAGTTAAGAGTAGGTTAATGATATATTTTCATCTTTCATGATTTTGGATATGATATATGTCTCTTTAATAAATTTGTTGTTATTTTTTGCCTGATGTATTCTTTTCTCTCTATTTTTTGATAATGACAGATGGGGAGAATTAAGAAGATATATTTTGATATATGATAGTTTGATATACTTTTATGAGAATTGACGATATAATCTGTGATATATTATTCTGCAAAGTCTATATGGTAGAAATGAAAGACTCCTTCTCATCAATAAGAACTTATAAAACTTACGGGTATCCCCCGAAAATTACAATATGGGGAGATTATTAGCTCAAAATCTTATTAATGATTTTGACAATGATCTTATAATATTTTAAAATTAAAATTTGATTTATTTTCTTATATTCCTAATGAGTTAATTCTCAAAAGAAAATAAAATCATATGATAAATGTTTTCTTTTTTATAGAAACCTTTTTTGTGAACTTACTTTATTTATTATACAAAATCTGGAAGGAGCTTGTTAATCACATATTTCGTCAATCAGCTCTAGATTTCTCTTAACGGTTGATTATTACAATATTCTAGCAGGGATAATGTTGAAGATTCAAAATCAAATTCAGAAAAGAAATAAAACAATGAATAGTTGAAGAAAATGTCTATTTAAGTAAAAGTCACTAAAATTGCATAATAAAGAATCATGGAAGAAAAGAAGATACAAAGTCAAATTATTGATATACATTAATATTCTTAATATTCTTGAAAGTTGTTTCGTTATCAAATCTCTTGTATTTTAGAAAGTGGCAATTTTTTTTAGAGAGATCATTGAAGCTCGTACGAAGCAAATTACTTCTTCATTTATTGAGAGCTTGTAGAGGCTAGCATAATACTACTAGTTTGGAAGGTTGAAGAACCTTGAAAAATATATACTCATGAAAAGGTTTGAGAACTTTGAAAAATATGTACTCGTGAGCTTGAAGAGACTCGTCAAATTACTACTTAGTTTTATAGTAAAACATTCAAGTTGGATATTTGGAGATTAGACGTAGGCTTGAGTTGTAAGCCGAACCAATATAATTCGACTGTGCCCTTCTCTTTCTTCTCTTAACTTCTTCGATTTCATGCTAACCCCTTTTATAAGAGTCTAGGGTAGCTGAGGTTTTACTTGTCGGTAGATAATTAGTTGAGCCCTCGATGATGAGGTGTGTCCGCTTAGCCCGCTTATAGGATGGTGAGCCAATTGAACCTTCAGAGAGGTGTGCCCGCTTGGCTCACTTACAAAGTTTCCTCTAATAAAAAAAAAGTGTTTGCTTTGTCACATGTTAGTTTCCCAAGCATTTTATAAAAAGTTATCTTACCGTAAATTTTGGGTAAAGAGATAAATTACAATTATTACTTGAATCACATTACAATATTTAAAAATGTCATTTTTCCGTTATTAATTTATGTTGTTTAATCAAAAAATTAAACTAAATAATAAATTTAATTTATATAGAACAATAATAATATTTAATATGAATTTTACTATTTTATGAGATTTGAAAAGATATTACGGAACCTTATTCCTGATTAAGTGGCAATTTAAGTTATATAGTGCTCCTATGAATCATTGGTACATATTCTTTTGCAAAGCTTGGTGGGTACGTTCCATGAATTAACTGTAGTTTTCGTGTACTTTCGATGGAAATTTTGACCGAGCCTTTTGACGAAGTTGTCTTTTTGTAATATTTGGAGAGCTTTTTCAAATTGGATGTGGTTGGATTGGAGGTGTCAACCAGAAAGGGACAAGAGAAGGAAGACAAAACACTTTTGTTCATGAGCTGCGGTCTCTTGGACTAAGCGACAATTTCCGCTGACGTCGTTTCAGAAACTAAGAAGAAACTGCGGTGCAGTTGACAGTCGCTTACATCAACCCCACGTTATTATGTAAAAATATATATATATATATATACGTGTATACCTATGAAAGCAATGGTGGGCTAAATGAAAAGGATCGAAGACAATCAAATGGGCCGTCAAGAAGTTTGAACAAAATGCTGTTGGTGTCGCCATTCCATATCATCATGATTCAGATGCTTATCAAAACATCTCAGGGCCCACTTCATCCCATGAGATGTTTAGTTTCCATTTCACAGAAATCTAATCCAAGCCAGGCCAAATCTTTCTGGTTCGTTTTTTGCATTTAACATAATTAACAGCTAACAGCTTGCTCCCAAGATTCTCTTTCTAGGCAATCAATCACACTAATTTTGCTGTCACAACCCTTTGAATCCCACCTGGATTCATCTCCTCTGTTCCTCTCTGTCCCTCAACAACCTTTACCTGCATCTGAGATAAGGAGAGAAAACACACAACAAGAATGAGTGAATGACCTCTTTCTAATCCTTAATAATAGAAAGTTTTAACCTTCCTTTGTTATTCACTCCCTCCATTTGCCATTTTTATCTACCCTTTTCGCTTGACCCTTCTTTTTAAGAGATTAAGATTCAATACCTCAGATTCTCCCAAAATCAGAATTTAAGAAAACCTACCAAACGTTCCAACTTTGTGTCCCAAATCCATTGTTTGGGACCAACCCCATTTCATCTTTCTGTTGATTCCTTGCAAGAAACAGCAAATCAGGTGTTTCTTTGAGATTTTTCCTTGGTAATTTGAGATATCCAGATTCCGGAAATGACATCTCATATGATCAGAGCCCCAGTTCTGTGATGGTCAATAAAAGAGCCAAAAGCCAAATTCTTGAGTTTAAAGCCTGATATTAGAAATTCAAGAATTTGGGTCGATACCCAGATGCAGAAACCTGTTGTATCTGATCAAAGTTTCGGTTTTTATTGAGTTCTCTCATTTTCATGGAAACTCCTGTTTCTGCTCTGACCTATGTGATTTTAGGCCTTGTGTTCACCTTCTATGTTCTTCATGTGGAGTCAAAATCTCAAAATAAATCTGCATCAACCTCTAATGTAAAGCCACAGCCACCGCCGCCGCCGCCGCCTTCTCCTACGTCTCCATCGCTACCTCCACCTCCACCTCCACCAGTAAAATCACATCCTCCACCACCTCCTAAGAACAGAGGATCAGCGCCACCGCCGCCACCGAGACATAGGTTTCATTTCCATGGTTCAGAATGGAAAGAAAATGAGAAGAATAAACATCCATCTCCAATTAGCACAGGTAACAAGATGAACACGGGGAAAAAGGTTGGATTTTTGTTTGTGGGTATTGCATCAATATTGCAGATTGGGGTTGTTGGCTTCTTGGTTTTCAAAAGAAGGCAACTTTTGGAGATCAAAGACAGATACGAGACTTGTTCTTGGTGGTTGTTGGCTTCTTGGTGGCTTGTTTGTTTTGAGTATACAAATCATATGCTAACTATTGCAAATTGAGGGCAGGTTGAGCTTTGTAAGGTTTTTGAGATTGGGAATTGTTTCGTGAATTAATTCTTCCATCTTGGTGGTTCCTTGAGGTTTCTCTGTAAATGGTAACCTCAAGAACTCCTCTTCTGCTTGTTCTCGATAGCCACCTTTCTCTCTTACAAAATCAAACCTTAAAACCAGACAAAGAAGAGAAGTCTTTTGTTAAAACTAACTTTGGTGGTTTTTTTAGTTGTTTCGATAATGTATAGAGCGGTTTCACGTCTTCGAGCTCTTAAGGTTTCGTTTCCAAAAAACTCAACTTTCTGTTGGATTTTCCGGAAATAATTGGAAAATTGTTTAAAGTTTCGTTTGTTTGACCAAGTGGGGTTGTAAAGCTCTTGAATGGATTTAATTTCTATGAATAGAAGATGAAAGTTTAAGCCTTTTGACGTTTTATTGATTGAACTCTACATTTCATTGATAGTGTTATGCAGAAACGAAGTCTCGTTCTGTGGTTCATAGATCTGATTTTATTTGTCTCTCATTTATCGGGTGTTATTTTACGGCTGCTGGCTAGTTCTTAGCGATTGATCTCTTTGGGTTTAGTTTGTAAATCAGTTGTTTTCTGGTTTTGTCTGATTTATCACATTCAAATGCGATTTCCCATCCGAATTGCAAAATGTTTAGTTTAACATTGTTGGTAATGGAACCGGGTCTGAGACAGCTCTTAAAGAATCACCCTTCTGGAAAATGGATAGCTCCATATTTTGCGTTCAAACTCTGGTTTCAATGTTTAGTTTACAACTATAGGAAGAATGTTGCCTGTGTTACATTGGAAGTAGTGACTTCTTTACGTCTGTCTAACATTAGCTTAATCATCAGTGAGTCTAAATTTCTGGATTACTAATTTCCCAGTAAATTTTTGGCGGTTATTCTGCCTAAACTACCCTTTGACTTTTTTTGGTGTTGTTATTGATTAGGGTGATTTTGGGAAATTAGGAGCCAGCTGGTATGCAACTTCAAGTGCAGCTGCTGTTAGGACCTCCTCACCAGGATGGTTTAGCTGGTTGACTGGAGAACAAGCCAGTTATCTTCCTTCTTTAGATTCCCAACTTGAAGGTGTTTCTCTTCCACCTGCACTACCTGATTATGTTGAGCTAAGCAAGACCATGTCAAAAACCCTTGCAAATGGTCTTAAAATAGCATCAGAAGTATCATCAGTGAGTTCAATTTTACAAGTTCTTACTGTGTCATTACTCTCATGTCTACCTTTTGCTTTTTCGTTAACTTCTAGTTTATAGCAGAATGTCAGTTCTTCTTAGTTCTACTTGGTTGTTTTACAATCTCATCAAAGCATCATTTGGTTGGTTATCTAGAATCCTGCTGCTTCCATAGGTTTGTACATTGATTGTGGTTCCATCTATGAAACACCATTGTCATCTGGGGCTACACACTTACTTGAGCGGATGGCATTCAAGAGCACAAGAAACAGGAGCCACTTGCGCATTGTCAGGGAAGTGGAGGCAATTGGGGGTAATGTGGCAGCTTCAGCCTCTCGTGAGCAGATGGGATACACATTTGATGCTTTGAAGACCTATGTTCCTGAAATGGTTGAATTGCTTATTGATTCTGTGCGAAATCCTATATTCTTGGATTGGGAAATCAATGAAGAGGTAACCATGTTCAACCGTATTACTTTTCTTCTTAATTAAAAAAAATGAATTGTTTGTACGCATGGTAAATCACCTTCGAGGTTATATCATGTTTATCCTGATTTTCCTACAATATTGTGGGACCTTGGAAGTTGATGTTAGTTCACTATAGTCTATGCTTTGATCACCTTTGGGTGCATTCGTAAGGTGTAACTCAACCCGAAACCTTTTCTTGAGAAACTTGTAGATACACGGCCACCTGTTTCTAGTGACACATAGAACACTTTTTCTTGCAAATTATCTTTTTCTTTTGGCTGCAAAAATTCAAAATGTGAGGTCTGTTTCTGTTTTACAGGGATAAGATTATAATCGCAATTATAGCTTTATGTGTCAAGACAATTTTCTCATCTTTCATGGATTAATCTTTATTATGTGGTTCATGCATAATTAACAAAAATATTCACTCATTTTTTAGTTAATACATTTGACACCTATGAATGTGTTGTAAGTTACTATTTGTGTTATTGTCTGTAAACTTGTCCTCACCTTTGACAAAGCAATATTTGCTAAAATATATTTGTGTGAACATGCACATTGTATGATAGTACAGACTTATGTTTGTGCAGCTGAAAAAGGTCAAAGATGAAATTGGAGCACTCTCTAACAATCCTCAGGGCTTACTTCTGGAGGCAATTCATTTAACTGGCTACACAGGAGCATTGGCTAATCCTCTCCTGGCCACAGAATCTGCTCTAAATAGATTAAATTGTGATCTTTTGGAGGAATTTGTAGCTGTAAGACTAAAAAACCTTATGATATGGTATTATAGTTACTTTTGGTTGTCCCTTCATTAAATAATGCTCATGTATAATTGTAGGAGAACTACACTGCTCCTCGCATGGTACTTGCAGCATCTGGGGTTGAATTTGAACAACTTGTATCTATTGCTGAACCACTTCTTTCTGACCTCCCACTTGTTCCACGTCCTCAAGAGCCAAAATCTTTATATATTGGTGGGGACTATCGCCGTCAAGCTGATTCTCCGGTGGGCATTACACTTATACTTTGCATTTATTGGATTGTTTCTGGTTGCTTTGTATTACAATGTTCACATGTTTTGTTCCTTATGAGGCCAGATGACACATGTAGCTCTAGCTTTCGAGGTTCCTGGAGGCTGGAATAATGACAAAGAAGCTATAACTTTGACTGTTCTTCAGGTGCAAAATTACTTATTTTGTCCTTTTATTTCGTTTAGAGTGCTAGCATTGAATCGCGATTCTTCTGGTCCTGCTGCAGATGCTTATGGGAGGAGGTGGCTCTTTCTCTGCTGGAGGCCCTGGAAAAGGGATGCACTCACGACTGTGTGAGTTATATAGGATGTGCTCTTAACTCACAACGCGATTTAAAATGTCATTGTCCTTCCAGTTATCTAATCTTACCATCTTCTTTGTCAACCTGAAATCTTTGTTGCTCTTTGTTTCTGTTTCATTTTCAGCAAATTTCTTTCATGGATGCTGAGAACTCCTTTTTAAATTGATTGTTTTTCATTTGTTTGATAACAGATCTCCGAGTATTGAACGAGTACCAACAGCTTCAGTCTTTCTCTGCATTTAACAGCATCTTCAATAATACTGGATTGTTCGGCATCTATGCTAGCACTGTAAGACTAACCACCCATGCAATATTTCTCAAGATTGTGGAGTGTATGTTATGCATAGAAATCGAATGCTGATTTAATATTGTCAGGAGGCATCCCCACCTGTATTCATGCTCCTGTATTATGTCAACTATTTTAGCAATTTCCTTATAAACGCTTGGTTGCCTCTAGTCCACCACCTGTTATGAGTTTAGTACAAAACTTATTAGCCTTTGTTAATTCAGACCTCCAACTTCGTGGCCAAAGCAGTTGATTTAGCTGTGGGAGAGTTAATTGCAATTGCAATTCCTGGACAAGGTTTGCCTTTTCATTTGTTAAATTCTTTGTACCTTTTCATTTGTTAAATTCTATGTATTTGATTGCATACTATGTGTATCACAAATCTTCTTGTGGCGTTAACCAACATTTCTCATTTCTTGTGGCAGTAACACAGGGGCAGCTTAATCGTGCAAAAGAGATGACGAAGTCTGCAGTTCTTATGAATTTGGAATCTAGAGTACGCTCCTCTGTTCAACACACATTTCTGCAAATCTCAACCCCACCTCACTGGTCAAAATGAAAAAGAAAAAAGTGAAGAATAAATAAATAAACAAAGATTTCTGTGACACCCACACAGAACACACATGCCTCCGGACTTCTTCTATGGAAAGAATCATGCTTTCTTGACTGGATCAAAGTTGAACATCATTGAAACTCCAGTTCCCCCCTTATACTTCCGTGTTTTCTTAATCCTTCAATTAGTTATGAGGACTCAATATTGTTCTGTGATGGTTTTGCAGCTAGTTGTGGCAGAAGATATAGGAAGGCAGTTTTTGACATATGGAGAAAGGTATTGGTAGAGTGTAAGGACCGTTTTTCATTACTTTATCACTCAAGTAAAGAACATAGGAGTTCAGCTGATCTGGTGTCGCATTAACCATATCCAAAAGGAACACACCCATGCTACCCATGGATGATGTGGTTTACATGTGATTAATCCTCCATGATATAAGCTTTAATCAGAGTAATTTTTACTATTGATTGATCCATATGGTTAGCCTTGGTGCAAGTCTGAATTAATGTGATATCAGATGCATCTAAACCAAAGTTTGCCTCCTCAGGAAGTCTGCAGAACTGTTCTTGAAGACATTAGATGCAATCACATTGAAGGACATTTCTGACTTTGGAAAGAAGCTTATCTCTTCACCTTTGACAATGGCATCTTATGGAGATGGTAATGTCTTCTCCTGCAAACTGTGTTCAACCCCGCGATTTTGTTCTAAAGTTCTTGTTTAAATTGGTGGCAGTTGTCAATGTCCCCAACTACGACTCTGTTAGCAGCAAGTTCCATGCAAAATAAGAACGAGTCTATGCAGCCACAGCCACAACCAAGCCCTTTGATTTGGTTTCAATTGCTCAAATAAAAAACAATCCAGGAAGAACTTTCCATGCAGATGAAGCAAGCGTGAGCCATCCCATTTTTGGACATGCGATTTTTTTTTTTCAATTTTCTTGCTTCTCTCTACCATGGAAACCGAGGGATGAGTTCCGAGTTTACGGAATGAAATATGATTCTGTTATTTCTGTGCCCACATTAATATCATTTAATTTTAGTCACTTCCCAATTGTCCTCTAATGCTTTTACGTTTATACTTTAAAATCTTCATATGAATCAAACATAAATATTTCATTTTATATAATTTAATTTAACTTAATTATTAAGCTAATTAATCAACTTGCTGGTTTATTAATGAAGTCCTATTTTGGTTGCTTTTGGCTTTTTTGATTTTGCATCTGCTTTTGGCTGCTTCAGTTTTTGTCTGTACATGGGAGACAATCCCATGTGGGGACATAAATATTTAAGCTTACCTCGTATGGTCCTTTCCCATTTTATATGTTATTAGGGTTATTTGAGTAGGTAATTTTCAATATGATAATGATGCAACATTGATCAAAGTCTTGTATATGCAAAATACGCTTTTATGAATGAAGCAAAAACAGTATGTGACCGTCACTTTCAAGTTAGGTTAGACATGGCAATATGAAGATGGATGCAGGAGAACAAGCGAAAGTCCCTTCATCGCCTCTACGAATACCCTTTGGTTAATTAACTATACTACTTCTGAATTGAACCATACAAAGCTTTAAACTTTTGGTATTGAAAGTTGGAAACTTGATTCGTTTTCAATAAAGATAAAATGATCATAATCATTTTCTCTTTTTGCCTTGCCTAAAATAATACCATTTATAAATTTGTATTTTTGATTTTAGTTCTTCATATGTTGATTGGAAATCATGCGATTATAACTTTGGTAAAATTTGTGGAAGTGAAATTCTTTACTATCATTGGAAGAGCATAGAACTTCCCTTTTCCTATTTTACTTTCTGAATGCTAAACAATTCTTCAAGTTTAATTGATTTTTCATCTCATATGCTTCTATTTTTTAATATGGTCAATTGTAGATGCTGTGGATAAAGAAACTTTGAGTATCTGATATTAATCTTGCAAAGGGACATCATAAGTTAGGTTCAGAAGGTTATGGATCTCTTTCTGTTTAAGGTTGAGATTTTCCACATAGTTACTTGAAGTTTATGCTTTTCTTCTTTCTATACATTACAATTGTTAATGAGAGGGTTAAAAGAAATAGGTTCCATCAACTTAACTTTGAAATAAATCGAAATCTAAATACATTATTCTGACTCTAGTCTTTATTATTTGCCACAAGTTGGCACTTTTAAGCCTTACCTAAATCATAGTTTAGATATTTCATTCTACCTCCTACTTATCTCATTGGTCTTAGTTTTGCCGTCATATCATTGGCTTGCTTGTTAACATTACAAAGCATGTTCTAAACCCAAAGCATCAAGCCATGACAAAGCCGAAAAAGAAGAAGCTCTTGAAAAAGTACCATATCAATAAAAAACAAGTAAGCTTTCCAACTCAAGAAAATCGGAAGAAGAACACTTTTGGTAGTGAATTTCTATACATGGTCCATGTAGTTGGTTGTTGATTTTTCTTAAGCCTTGTCTCTTACTCTTCGTGATTGATGCATATGGTACTGCATATATACACTTTGCTAGGACAACTTAAGATATGAACAACTGTAGAGAAAACATGACCATTTTCTTGTATTCAATCTTTGCTAGCTTTTGCTTTTTAGGGTCTTTTTTATGAAAAAAATGTTAATAAAACAAGAAAAACAAAATATTGAGATTTCACTTCTACAATTGGAATAATGGTAATTTCTTTCTTAGTACTAAGCCATTTTAATGTGTACTCACTGTATTGAGCTCTTTTTTTCCTCCTCCCCATATAAACTAAATAGTTATAAATTATTAGATTTGACGTGAGGTTAAGTAAGCAAATGATTACGGTCTATTGAAAATTTTGTTGCTTAAGGAACTGTTTGAGTAAATAGAAAAGTAGTACATTATTTGAACTATTTTTTATGCTCGGGTCTTTATTGGTTGTTTTGATCACATTTGTTCTTTTATTATTCTCTAATGATTGCTGCACAAATTTTAATGGCTTAATATGGAAATATAAGGCATTTCTATAATGAAAATTTCATGTTAGAACGTAAATTTAGATATATTGGTAGAGATATTGGTACAATTGAATATGTTGACGTTAGGAAAATATATAAGATGGGTAAGAATATAAGGTACCATAAAATTGATAAGGCATATTACAGATACGTGGTTTTAACTTCAAAGAGTTATTGAGTCAAACTAAAGTTATGTTAGGCTAGTAAACCTTATGCAAATTCATAAGAATGCTGATGTGTGTGTAACTCATCATTTAGACACATCTTTTCATGCTCCTGAAATATTACATATAATTGGAGGATAGAACTGTAACCATGATGAACATAGTGTAGATATGGATGAACATGGTGAAAAAAATGGAGGAATAAGGTGTCCATATGGATGAAAATGTAGATGAACAGGGTGCACATGTGAATGAAAATATAGAGGATTAGGGTGCAAAATGGATCAACATGCTGGATATGTTCAATCAGACTTTGATGTAGACAATTCGGATGACCATCAACCAATTAAAATCGAATCAACTGATATGATAGTGTTATTAGTACTGATGAATATCCTAGTGGAGAAGAGTTACGTGAAGCTTTGGGTAGACCCAGTTCAAGTGTTAGGCGTAAACCTACAGGTGTGGCACGTGAGCGAAGATTATGAATGGAGTTCGGAACCATAAAAGAGTTTAAAGATTATGTTTTTGATTATGCTATATAAATAGGATACAATGTAAGGTTACAAAGGAGTAAGAGTAATCAAATTAGGGTAGGGTATATTAATGGATGCCCGTTGGTTTTGTATGTCAGATATGATAAGAATAAGAGATGTTTTAGAATAAAAAATTACAAACCTTATTATAATTGTTTCACAACTAAAACACCAAAATTGGTTTCTACCAAATTCTTGATGAGAAACTTCAAGGATATAATTTTTGAGAAGCCTAGTATCTTAACCGAAAAAATGGTTAAAAAGTGTTGAGAAGAACTCAATATTTTTGTTAATTAAAACATGTGTAGAAGAGCAAAGACAAAATTGAGGAAAGAGAGAGCAACAAATTATGTTAATGAATAAGTGAGGCTACAAGTTTATGTACTTAAGTTGAAGATAAGCAATCTCAGATCAATAGTGGAGTTACAACTATCAAGGAAACAAGAAAGTACATTGCTATAGTTAATGATATAAGAAAATTTCATTAACTCATTAATACTTTACTAACTTTTTTTATGCATCATATTAATACTTGTATATTTTATTATATTTCAAAAGATATACATTTATTTTGATGCCATAAAAAGAGGATGGAAGCATTTAAGACCCATTTTTGAGATTGATGGCTTCTTACTTAAGACAGAGTTCTGAGGCTAATTGTTGAGTTTAGTATGTAAGGATTGTGATAGAGGAATGTATCAATTAGCCTGGGCAATAGTGGCAGTAGAAAACACAAATTCATGGATTTAATTTGTTCATAAATTTGTTAGCATTTAATTTAGAATCAAATGATGGTGAAGGACTTATAGTCATATATGATATGTAGAAGGTATCTTCATCTTTATATAGTTATAACTGATTTGATTACAATATGAAATATTAACTAATATCTTTTTAAATTGATTTAGGGATCAGTCAGGGCTGTAGAGGAGACTTTGCCAAATGCAGTTTACTGAATGTGTACTGGATAAACTTTATTCTCTATTCATTCTCTCTCTTTTTGTTTCCAAATTCTCTCTAAGGTTAACTGTCTTGCTCTGTCGAGACCCTCTCTCTCTTGTTCCTCAGATAACAAGCGTTTTTCTCACTTTAACATCAAAACCCGGATATCTTTTTCATATACTAATCTCTTCACTATAATATGGCAGCGGTATCTGAAGAGGACATGCTGGTACATGAGATTTATGATCGTCTGACTGTCGAAGAAGACAAAGGTACCTTGGAGTACAATGATGACTCTGCAAATGGAGAACAGGTATCACCAGGAACTGAATGGCAACACTGCGTCATAGGGAGATTGGTGACAGAAAAGATAATTAATTTTCCGATCTTCAAGCATATTATGGCTAGTGTATGACGCCCGGTTAAAGGATTATTGATCAAAGAACTTGGGAATAATGTCTTTATTTTCCAGTTTTTCCATCACCTCGATGTGGAAAGAGTGCTGAGGGATGGACCATGGAATTATCAACAACTCCCACTTCTGCTACATCGATTACAACCTAATGAGAATCCTCGCCAAATTGAGCTGGTACGATTAGGGTTGTGGGTTCAAATTCACAATATCCCAAACGGATTTATGTCTGAACGACTAGCGGTGGATGCTAGCAATTATATTGGAGAATACATGGAATCTGACCCACGAAATTTTTTGACAATATGGCGAGACTTTATGCGAATTCGGGTGACAATTGATATCCAAAAACCTCTCAAATGGAAGCTTTTTGTGAAGAAATCACAAGGGGAGAAAGTTTGTTTGGATTTCAAATATTAATGGCTGAATACCTTTTGTTACTTCTACGGCATTGTTGGCCACACGGATCATTTTTGTCATCTTCTGTATGAACACCCACAAATCCCTCGTGAGAAATTTGCTTATGGCCCATGGTTGAAAGCGGAATCGAGGAGAGTTAACCAGGTCAGAGCTAGATGGCTAAGGTCGGAAACTGATCTTCCGGTGGAATCTAAAGTTAATCCCGCAGACGGTCCAGCAAGAACTGACCCCATTCCGATGAGCTCTGATGACAGAGGAAAGTCAAACAGTAATGCCGAAAATCAGGGACTGCGAATCACAGCTGCCAATCACATAAGTGGATCAGGAGTCAGGAGATCAGCTTTAGGCAGTAAATGCGATAACGAAAAATCCCGCTGATATTGCGCCCTTTCCATATCCAGCAGAAGACACAATAGTAATTGTTGATTCTAAGCGTCGACGCCTCCAGGAAGAAATGGCGCTTGTCAATGTTGACATGGATGAAGAATATATCCTGAGTACTTTAGAGGCTGGGCCAAAAAACTTGAAATCGGTGGGCTTTGTTTCCGAAGCCCACCGTAATACATGAGTACCTTAAGTTGGAACTGCCGGGGGCTTAAGAACCCCCGAACAGTCCGAGCATTACAGGACATTGTGTCTGAAAAGAGACCCAATTTTATTTTTCTTATGGAAACAAAACTTACTGGAGACAGACTTGTACCAATAAAAACGAAGCTGGGTTTTGCAGGTATGTTCACGGTGGACCCACTTGGACATAAAGGTGGTTTAGTTTTATTATGGAGGGATAAGGATATGGCCCAGTTACTAAGTTACTCTCCCAACCATATTGACGTCATGGTCTGTATTGAAGGAGTTAAATGCTGGCGTTTGACTGGCTTCTATGGATTTCCAGAAAGGCATCATCGGCGTTTGGGCTGGGATCTGCTTAGGCAACTACAACCAAATTCGCCATTGCCATGGTGTGTCATTGGTGACTTCAACGATATCATGTTCTTATCTGAGAAACAAGGAAACAATACACATCCTCGAGCGCTGATGGAGGGCTTTCAGCAGGCGTTACTGGATTGTCGGTTATATGATTTGGGGGCGGAGGGTTCACTGTTCACTTAGGAGAATCAACGTAATGGGTCTGAAATGGTGAGAGAAAGGTTGGATCGGGCGGTAGGAATGATCACATGGTCCTCTTCGTTCTCCAAGGCACGAATTGCTATCCTCCAAACGGATTCTTCGGATCATTTACCACTCTTTCTATCACTGGGAATTCAACTGAAAGGTTTTGTGCAACGTTGTTTTTGTTTTAAGAATGCCTGGACCCTAGAAGATGCTTGCCGACATAGAATAAGTCAGATATGGTCGAAAGGTATACTGTACCATCTTCAGGACAAACTTCACCAGTGCTCTACAGCCTTACAAAGTTGGGCAAAATTGCACGGTATGCAATTCCACAATCAACTAAAGAAGATTAAACAACAGATGGAAGGTTTGCGTCACCACTCAATAGTTCATATGGAGACATTACGAGACTTGGAAAAACAATACAGAGAAACTCTCCTCCAACAGGAAATGTACTGGAAACAGAGGTCTAAACAACACTAGATAGCAGAAGGTGATGCTAATACGAAGTTTTTTCATCTCATGGCCTCCCACAAGCATAGGAAGAATTTCATTTCTCAACTCAAAAACAATATTGGGGAATGGATTGACTGGGATCAAGGACTCCCGAACATGTTGCTGGATTAGTTCCACAAACTTTTCACTTCTACATGTGGAGATATAAGCCCGATTTTAATTAATGTGGAGCGTAAGGTCACTCAACAACAAAACAATTTTTTAATGGCTCCATATACTGAAGGGGATGTGAGACAAGCGTTGTTCGCCATGCATCTCGACAAGTCGCCAGGGCCAGATGGATTCAATCCAGGATTTTTTCAGATGTATTGGGACATAGTGGGGAACGATGTTAGCCAAGCATGCCTCGGAATTTTGAATGGAGATAATCCCATGCTGGAATTGAACATAACCAACATCATTCTGATCCCAAAGAAGCACTCTCCTGAAGTGATAGCTGTTGGATTTTGAATTTTCTGAATTTTCTAATTTTCTTAATTGGTTATTTATGCTTGTTTTGTAGTTTAAATTTTTTTATTTTTTATTTTCTTTTTATTATTGAGTTGAGCCATTAATTAAAAATTGAGGGGAGGATTAGAATTTGAATTAAAATGAAGTGTTAGGTGAAGTGGGATTAATGTAGGGTAAGTGAATTAAATGAAAGAGTGTAGAGCCATATAAGACAAAGGAGGGGTAGATTTGGAAAGGGGTTGTAAGTGAGGGGTATTTTGGGAAGGAAAGGAGTAATGAAGAGGCAAAAATTAGAAGAGAGTGGGAAGGTGTCGTGCATGCCAAAGGGAGAAGAGAGAAAACGAAAAGGAGAAGAGAAAGAAGAGAAGAAGAGAAGAAAATTCAAGGAAAAGTGGGGAAATTTCGTGGAAAAGGAGAAGAATCAAGGTTTTTAAGGTATGTTCTACTTTTCATCTTGTTTGTTGAAGAAATGGGTTGTTGTGTTGTGTTCGAGAAGTTGTAGAGAGAGAAAGGGGGTTTATGTTGGGAATTCTTGGAGGAAGAAGAAGATGGTGAAATCCATAGGGTTTTTGAGTTTCTAAGCTAGGTTTGGAGTTTTCTAACCTATTTGAACCATGGGTAGGTTGGATTGAAGCTTAATTAGGGTTTTATGGTGATTATGAAAATTGGGGATTTTCCAATTAAATTGGAATTTATGGAAATTGTGTTTATGTTTAGGAAATCAAGAGCCTACTCAAGAGCAAGAGGAAGGAAGCCATTGATTTTGGAATTTGCAAGGTTATAAGGTGGGTAACTTATTTATAGTTATTGTGTAATGGGCAAAAATGCCTTGTGTATGTATATATGATTATGTATGGGCTTGAATTGATAAATTGTGATTTGCTATGATGTGTTTGATGTTGTGTTATGCATTGATGATGCATGATATTGTGATATTGTTAAATTGGGAGTATGTTCATACTATGCCATTGAATTGTGTCATGGCATTTTGATATAAAGAACAACATAAGAATATGAATTTAAGAATGATTGAATTAAGCATGAGAATGTGAGCTTTTGAATGATTAGATTGGGTATGTTATTTGATTGTGTTTGGGCGAGAGAGGAACCGTTTTGTTAGTCACGTGCACGTCGACGTTAGGCCTTCTCCCGGCTGCCTGCTTGTGGCCTACGAGATCCGAAAAGTGGACTCGTTTTGTTCACGGAGTAAACTTCGGTTTCTCTGTTTTGTTCACGAAACCCTCGAGCCAAATTGTGTGTGCATTTGCATTTTTGACGTGTTAAAGATATGATTTGAATTGTATGTTATGCTTGGATAATAAAATGACTTCAAATGTGTTTAATGGAGTGATGTATTGAATTATGAGATTGTGTATGGAAATTGTGAATGCTAAGCTTCATTGTTTGTCCATATGAATAATTGTATGTGTTGATTGTGTGGCTCATTGCCATTGGCTATGAATAAGTTAGCCACTGAGCTGTATAGCTCAACCCATGATTTTCCTCCTCAGGTGCAGACCGAGAAAAGTGATGACCCTTGCAAGGCATTGGACACTCCAAGAGAGCTAGGAGTCTTTTGCATTTTGTATTAAGTTAGTAAAAATTGGCTAGCTTTATAGGCATATCAAACATGAGCATCTTTTGTATTTTGAATTAAATTGATGTATGTGTTGATATGTAAGTAAAGCTTGTTCAAACATTTCTTTTGCTTTCAAATGAGAATGAGATTTAAGAAGTTATTCTTGTATGATTATGTTTCTTTAACGTTTGAGTATGATGTATGTGGTTATCCTTGGTTGAAATATCAAATTGTTGCTAGTGTTAGAAGAATAGCATGTTGAATTTGGGAAGAATGTGTATGATGAATGCTTTGGAGTTGAGATTCAAAGATGTTTGATGTTGTTTGATGGATTTGTAGTGGTTTTTGTGGTGTTGGAGAAGGGTTTGAGGTAAGGGAATGTTAGGAGGGGTTAAGGAACTTAGGAAGAGGGCTTGGAGGGTGAGAAATTGATGTCTCCCGTAGCTTACACGGCCAGCTCGTGTAAATCCAGTCTAGGCGCACCATTTTTAGCCGCAGCTCACACGGGCAGACCGTGTGATTTCACACGGTCCGTGTATTTTGACCCCCTTAATGTCCGAATTTCAATTTTTGGTCTTTATGAAAGTTGTAGCCCTAGATGTCTTCTTTCCAACCGTCCAAAAACAAAGTTAATCCTACATCTAGAACGAAAGTTATGGCGTTTGCGACAAAGTATGTTCAATAGGAATCAGGATATGAACATGTTAGACTTATTGGGCCATAACTCCTTAGTCCAACCTCCGATTGAGGCGATTCTTAAGGCGTTAGACTTATAACACATTTTCCTACCTTTCCTTAAAATTTCATGGCCATTGGTTTCGAATTAAGGAAGTTTGATGGAATGGAAGTGAGTGGTCGGGTTGGAGAGCTTGATCGGGCTAGGAACATATTATGGATTTTTAAGCATATCTTGAGCTATAAAGCTCCGATTGAGGTGATTCTTGGTTCTGCATAAACTAGAGACCAAGAGCTACCATATTGAAGAAGTCAATTGAATTTTGTGATCTTTGTTATGTGCGCTCGCCTTTGGGGCTTAAAATGTTACAAGTATGAGGACTATTCGATTTCGGACCGATAGTTGGGCTTCGGAACGGGGCCTAACAATAGCTGATTTACGACCTATCTCCCTGAGCAACGTCACTGACCGTATTGTTTGCAAAGTACTTGCCAATCGATTTAAACAGGTTTTACCCCAGATTATTTCTGCAACGCAAAGTGCGTTTGTGCCTCATCGATTAATTACTGATAATGTTATTGTGGCATATGAGCTGTTTCATTGGAGCAAGAGGAAAACTCAAGGAAAGATGGGTTTCCTTGCACTCAAAACATACATGAGTAAGGCTTATGATCGCATAGAATGGGAGTATTTGCGACAGATTATGTTGAAACTGGAATTTCATGAAGTATGGGTTTCGAAGATTATGAAAATAGTTACATCGGTATCATACTATTTTTTTCGGGGTAACGAAGAGTACAGACCTTTGACCCCTAATCGTGGATTGCGACAAGGAGACCCACTGTCTCCTTATTTGTTCATCTTGTGTGCGGAAGGCTTATCGGCGAGTATACACAACTCACAGGCTCGAGGTCTCATCCATGGGCCGGTAATAGTAAGAGGGGTTAATCCAGTGTCTCATCTGTTTTTTGTAGATGATGCTATATTCTTTACCCGAGCTATAGTGGAGAAGGCGATACATCTCAAAACTATCCTGCAATAGTATGAGAATGCGTCTGGCCAACAAATTAATCTTCTCAAATCAGGTATATCTTTTACTCCTAATGCTCTACCTGCAGTGAGGACTTTGATATGCCAAACATTGGGGGTGGAGGAGATTGCAGGACACACTAATTATTTAGGAATGTCGTCTATCATTGGAAGGGGAAAGCGTCAGGTTTTTCATTATGTGATAGAGAAGCTTACTAAGAGATTACAAGGATGGAAAGCGAAGGTGCTATCTAAAGCGGGGAAGGATATATTACTGAGGAATGTGCCACAGGTTATGCCAAATTACCTTATGTCACTTTTTCTTTTACCATTGGATACATGCAAAGAGTTGGAGAATTTGATGAATGGGTTGTTCTGGCAGAATGGAAGTGATAACAAAGGCTTACACTGGTTACGATGGAAGAAACTGTCCATACCAAAAATTTATGGAGGTTTGGGATATAGAGATTTGAGGCAGTTTAATATTGCTCTTTTGGCCAAACAAGGGTGGCAGATTCTCAAACAACCTGACTCAATCGCGACATAAATTCTCAAAGCCCGGTATTTTCCCAACACGGATTTCTTTTCAGCAAAGTTGGGGCATAATCCAAGCCAAATATGGAGAAGTATACATCAGACCAGATCACTCCTGCTTCAGGGCTGTCGAAGATGGGTTGGGGATGGACAAGATATACATATTTGGCGAGATCCATGGCTAATGGATGAGGGGGATCCATTTGTAGAATCAGATTATAAGGAGCAAGTGGAATATGTGGCTGATCTGATTAGGGACCAGCGGTGGAAGGAGGATGTAATTAGACATATTTTCAATCCAAGAGACGCAGAGTTAATTTTACAGATTCCGCTTAGTTTTTCAAGGCACAAGGATGAGTGGATGTGGACTCTTAATCATCAGGGTGAGTATAGAGTTAAAGAAGGTTATCGGCTGGGGATGGAAGGCGTTAATCTAGAGTTCAGAGAAACAAGTTTCCCTTGGGAGAAGATTTGGCAGCTTCATTTACTAGGTAAAATCCAAGTATTTATTTGGCCCCTGGTAAGAAAGACACTTCCATGTAGAGCCACTTTAAAACAATGACACATGGACATACTTGACATTTGTTCTATATGCAATAGAGGCACAGAGAGCGATCACCATCTCTTTCTGCATTGTGAGTTTGCTATATCTGTTTGGTGTCTCTACTCCGTGATTTGGAATTTGGCTCCATATGCAATGGTACAACCTTGGCTGGCTTCGATTATGACAGATTCTACGAAGACACAGAAGGAGGAGGTTTGCATGATTTTATGGAGTATATGGACCCACCGCAATGAAGTTATATGGAGCCAGAAAATTCAGACCCCATCTATCGTCTTTCGGAGAGCCAACACAACATTGGTGGAATGGATTACTGCTCAAAATAGGAAACACAATACAGCCGCCAAGATTCAACACCATACATCCAAATGGAAGGCTCCACAATCGAATCATTTTAAGTGTAATGTGGATGCGGCGCTTTTATCTTCTGGTTTTTATGGCTTAGGAATGGTGATCTGGGACTGCAAGGGATTCAATTGTGGAGGCAAGCTAATGATTTTACCAGGCTAGAGGGATCCTCAAATAGGTGAAGCATTATGTTTTCGCGAAGCACTAAGTTGGATAAAGAACCTCCCTTTTGCCCCCATTTGTGTGGAAATGGACTGTCAAATAATTACAAATTTCTTGACATCCACACAAAATTTTTCGTCTTACTTTTCGATGATTATTGAGGATTGTAAAGCTCTTATTAATGAGCATCGGT
>JANIPN010000005.1:6227884-6242937 GCA_027478595.1 Erythroxylum anguifugum
AAAATATTTAATTTTAATTATATTTAATAATAATCTAATTTAATTTAATTATAAAAATTAAATAAATTACTAAATAAAATTAAATTAGTCATAATTCTTATTAATAATTAATATATAAAATAATAAATATTTAATTGATAATAAATCAAAATTAAGAAGGAACTAAAATTAAAAACCGAAATTAAAAGTGTTTATTTTTTTAGAAAGCTAAAAAAAATAGATTAGTCTAAGACCCTCAAATTTGACAGTAAAGATAAAAGAAAGAGGTTCACTCATTCATCTCTTCTTATTTTAATTAACACTTTTAATTTAAAAGGTATTCATTAAGTAGATTACAAATTTTAAAGTGTCTATTTTTAAAATTTTTTTAATATAATCTTAAACTTTCTAATTTAACAACAAACTTATTTCACTACATTACTAAAAATATTTTTTGATTTAATTGTAATAATCTTAAAAGATTAATCAATGAATTAAATTTTTTAAAAAAATTAGCACTAAATTAAAAGAGACTATTCAATTGTTATTCCTTCATTAAGTTATGAGAATTAATATCTTTAATTTCTTCATAATTTTTACTAATTATATAAAGGATAATAATTAATGTAGTTGTTTAATTTAAATAACAAGTTTGATTAATAAACCTTCAACCTCAAATTTTAAAAATCAAATAAAAGATATTTAATCACTACTAAGACGTTATTTGCATTATTCATATTTCTTTAGGCTTGCGTTCGATATGTTAATTTTAGATTAGTTTCATTTTAAGGAATTAGTTAATTTTTGTAAAATTAAATTGAGATTTAATTCATCAAGCAATATAAGTATCAATTGTTTGATTTGAGTGCAATACCAGGGTTGTTTGGTTTTATTGGATCATTTCATTGGGCTTCTTCAAATAATTAGTGGGCTTAGACTTCCTGACCATGGCATGAATTTATTTTTTATGAGTCCAAGTGGACGAGTCCACAAAAGACAATTTTCTATATCGAAGAAGTTCAAATTATTAGTCTCTAATTTACAATAAATACATTGGATACAATTTTAAATGAAAACCCTAATAAGCAATTTTAAAATAATAGTATCACTAATTCATTAAATTAAAAGACTCAACTAGATTGGCGGGTTCAATCATAAAAATCTTGAATTTTTAAAATTTTCGATTCGATTTTAACTCTCCAACTTGATTTACTTTAATAACTCTTGTTGTTAAAAACAAACTAGTTTATTAATTAATCGATCAATTTTTATAAATTAATTTTTATTTTGCAGTTTTTTAATTAAATTTTAAAATTTTTAATAAATAAAGATAATATATTTTAATTATTTTTAAATTTATTTAATTTTATAATAATTTAATAATGATTTAACCTTAAATTTCTTTATCTTACCGATTTACATTACGTTCCGACTTTAAAAAATTGATCATTAGTTTCCTTTCCCATTTTGAAAGAACTTCACTTCCTTATTCACCAAATCATTCATTCTATTTCCATTTTGGAATATGATGTTTAAATTCACCAATTGTTCCCAATTTAGTAAGTTGCAATTAACAAGTTGATTACGTTTTTCAATCACATTATTCATGATTTTAAATGCCAAATTTCAAATGGAAATTCATGATTAATAAGGATCATTATTATTAATTACAGGTTGTTATTAAAAAATGTTTAAATCCCCTAACCTTAAAACACAAATCTCAAAATAAATACACTACTTTATGCTTTTTTCTTTCTCCACAAAAACCCTAGACCATAACCCCACATTATAAGAAGCTCTCTCTCTCTCTCTCTCTCCCTCCCAATCACCAAAACACAGTAAGGTCTCACAAGAGTCAAGCTTTTGAAGTCTAAATACCGAAGACGAAATCTTTAGTGGGATTCCTTCAAAACCCTTTAAAACAATCGAGTAAAGCCTGAAGATTGTACTGGGATTTTGGGGTTTTAGTGGAGTGTAATCAATGGATGATCTTGAAAACGCAATACTTATAAGTTTTGATGAATCGGGTACTATAGATTCTGCGCTAAAATCACGGGCGGTGGACTTTTGTCAGCGAATTAAGGAGTCTCCAACTATATGCAGTTTTTGTATAGAGAAGCTATGGTTTTGCAAGCTTGTTCAGGTCCAGTTTTGGTGCTTGCAGACTTTGCAAGAGGTTATCAGAGTAAAGTATGGACTTTTGAGTTCAGAAGAGAAGGACTTTGTAAGGAAATCTGTCTTCTCGATGTGCTGCTTTGAGAAAATTGAGGATAGCAACGCTGTTACGAGTCTAGAGGGTCCTGCATTTATAAAAAACAAGCTTGCTCAGGTTTTGGTTACTTTGATTTATTTCGAGTACCCTTTGATTTGGTCCTCCGTTTTTGTTGATTTTTTGCCCCATTTAAGCAAAGGAGCAATAGTTATTGATATGTTTTGTCGGGTTCTAAATGCCTTGGATGATGAGTTAATTAGTTTAGATTATCCACGAACTCAGGAGGAATTGGGGGTGGCTGGGAGGGTAAAGGATGCTTTGAGAGAGCAATGTGTCGGCCAGATGGTTGGAGCATGGTACGACATTGTGTCCTTGTACATGAATTCTGATCCAGAGCTTTGTGCAAATGTGTTAGATTCGATGAGAAGGTACATTTCATGGATTGATATTGGGTTGGTTGCTAACGATGCTGTTATGGGGTTATTGTTTAAATTGATTTTACTTAATGGAGGGTCTGATCAGCTTCAAGGTGCTGCTGTGGGGTGTGTTTTGGCAGTGGTTTCTAAGCGGATGGACCATCAAACTAAGTTAACAATGTTACAGACTCTTCGAATTAGGGTTTTTGGGTTGGTAACTGGGGATAGCGATTCAGAGTTGGTGTGTAAAGTAGCCGCGCTAATTACTGGATATGCTGTGGAAGTCTTGGAATGCTACAAAAGGCTAAATACAGGAAATTCCAAAATGGTTTGCCTTGAACTTTTGAATGAAGTTCTGCCCTCTGTTTTCTATGTAATTCAGAATTGTGAGGTGGACACAACATTCACTAGTGTGCAATTTCTTTCAAGTTATGTTGCCACAATGAAGAGTTCTTCTCCATTGAAGGAGAATCAGCTTCACCATGTGGGTCAGATATTGGAAGTGATCCATTCCCAAATACAATATGATCCTACATATAGGGATAATCTTGATATGTTGGATAAGATTGGGAGAGAAGAAGAAGACAGGATGGTTGAATTCAGAAAGGACTTATTTGTATTGCTGCGTAGTGTGGGTCGTGTGGCCCCAGAGGTTACTCAAGTATTTATCCGGAATTCGTTAGCTAGTGCCATGGTATCTTCACCTGAAAGTAATGTTGAAAAGGTGGAAGCTGCCTTGTCTCTTTTGTATGCACTCGGAGAGTCATTAAGTGATGAGACTTTGAGAACAGGAAGTGGACTGTTGGGAGAGTTGGTGACAATGCTTCTTTCAACTCGATTTCCTTGCCATTCTAATAGACTGGTTGCACTTGTGTACTTGGAGACAATAACTAGATATATAAAATTCATCCAGGAGAATACACAATATATTCCCAATGTTCTTGCAGCCTTTCTAGATGAGAGAGGAATACATCATTCAAACATACATGTGAGTCAGAGAGCGAATTATCTATTCATGAGAGTTGTGAAGTTGTTGAAATCAAAGCTTGTGCCTTTTATAGAGACGATACTGCAGGTATAAAACATCCGACACATTCTGCCATATATCATCTACAAAATTTTTAGGAAGATACAATCGTTTCTTTTAAATTCTGCATCTTCTGAATACTGTCTTGAATTAACAGAGCCTTCAAGATGCAGTTACTAGATTTACAAGTATGGATCATACAGAAACTGATGTTTCAGAATCAGACGACGGGAGTCACATTTTTGAGGTACTCTTCCTTCTCTCCCCCTGTTGATTATCTAATAGTTAAAATTCAAAATGCCATAGAGTTATGCATGAGTGGATAAAGATGTGCCCTTGAAGATATTGTGTAATGGTGCATAAAATAATTGGGGATTCATTCTTGTTATAATATCTTTGGTGACTATTCACAGGCAATCGGTTTATTGATTGGAATGGAAGATGTGCCGCTTGAAAAGCAATCTGAATATCTCTCTTCATTGCTCAATCCTCTTTGTCATCAGGTTATGATTAGTTTTATAGTTCTTCTGAAATATTTGATTTTTCTGAAACATTTGATCTTTTTTGTTGATTCATTGTTTGTCTACCTCGGCTTTGAATTAATAATGCACTTTTGTCTGCAAAAAGTGATGTACGGGAATATTTTTTCTGGTTCATAGGTGTTCAGTTATGCATTAACATACCACATCAGTGCCAATGATTGATTTAGTCTTTTCTTCTCTTATCATTTCTTCTTACAGGTTAAGGCATTGCTCCTCAGTGCTGAAGGAATAAATCCAGATGACTCTCTGGGAAGAGTTTCCAATCTTCAGCATATAATAATGGCAATCAATGCACTCAGCAAGGTTCTTTGCCCATCCCTTTACCTCATAGCATGCTGGAAAAATAATTGTTTCTTTGACCTGCATGAACACGCTCATTTTGCATTAAAAGTAATCTGCTTTCACTTGTAAACGATTGTTCTGAAGCAGTGTATTGAACTATTGAGTATTGCTAGATAAACTCCTTTTACTATAGTCTTATCTTAATTACTTCATTTTTAAGCAACTAGTTTTGATCTTTTCACTGAAGTGCCTGCCCTTCCATACTTTTCGGAGCATGTTTAGAAACTAACTATGAATTTCATCACAATTTTGTTCTTTGGTCCAGGGTTTTAGTGAGCGCCTTGTAACTGCTAGTCGCCCTGCAATAGGCCTCATGTTTAAGCAGGTTGGTGTCTATACCCTTTCTCTACTATTCTGTAAGTATGTTAGCTATTCAGTTTCTTTCTAATAATTTGCAATTTCTTAAAAGTGTTTTTTTTCTTGATTTCTAATAATCTTATTTCATACAATTTTTTTTCATTGATTTTGCATTCCTTCCTGTTCTTAATTTCGTTTTCCTCTTTCTGTGCTAGACACTTGATGTTCTTCTCCAAATTCTTGTTGTATTTCCAAGAGTAGAAGCCTTGAGGAGTAAGGTAAGAGGAGTATGGATCCATGAAATCTTGGCCTTTCTTAGCTTGTTGACTGTGCATTCCTAAAGCTTGCTTTCATGTTATTCAGGTTACATCCTTCATACATCGAATGGTTGACACTCTGGGAGTATCAGTGTTTCCTTACCTTCCAAAGGCATTGGAACAATTGCTTGCAGAGAGTGAGGTAAAACATATTCCCATTCCATTGGTCCACATGAAATTCTTATTTTAACTTTGTGGCCCCAGGAGAGAAATCACCTTATTACTAGTTTATTGAGATCCAATGCTTACTGCTTACTTTTCCTTTTCTTTGTGTTGAAAGACAATGATATAGATTTAAGGATCTGCAGTACCTATCTTTTGAAAATTGTGGTTCCTGCCCTAGATAGGATAAATGTCTCTTACTAGCCAATATGATGCTCGAAATTGGAGCTTGGTTCTTCTGAAATGCTAAATGTATATTGCTTATGATGAACAGTATTATGGATAAAGACCACTTCAATTTCTTCTCTAAGGACATCTTGTGAGGGTTTTTGTACAATAGGCAACTTGGTTACCATAGTGAAGTGGATGAAACTGAGCAGTTGAATGGAGCATGTTTGATGCGATGATAATTACGTGTTTTTCCTAATATTCTCCATTTCTAGGCTCTTATGTCTAGACTATGATTTAACTGCAGCCAAAGGAAATGGTTGGTTTACTCATACTCCTTAATCAGCTTATATGCAAATTCAATGCATCAGTTCGTGACATACTGGAGGAAGTATTTCCAGCTGTTGTTGGTAGAATATTTAGTATTATCCCAAAGGATGCATTTCCTTCAGGACCTGGAAGCAATACTGAGGTAAGGAAATAAATACCAAATGGTCTGTTGTGCGTATTGGGTAGGGATGTCTCTCAATCAAATGTTGCATGAAATGAACATCCAATATAAGTAATTTGATTGACAGGGTTTGATGTTTTGGTGCTTGAATTAGAAATTATTTCCTGCTGCATTTTTTGTCTTCGCTTGACATGAAATGTATTTTGTTGTGCTACTTTTATTTATAATGTGTTTATTTTGTATATATTTATTTGGGGTGGGGCATTGGGATAAATTTTCACTGTTCATTTAAACTTTTGACTGTAGTGGAAGAACTTATAGGTATATATAAGAAGCTTATTGAATATCTTAATCATCATCAGCATTGTCATTACCGTTGTTATTATAATGTAGTTAAAATAGGATTACATGAAGTGCATTAGCTAAGACTTCTTTTCATGTTCTCGGTCAGGAAATCCGTGAACTACAAGAACTTCAAAAAACAATGTACACTTTTCTTCATGTGATCACTACACATGATCTATCTTCAGTCTTCCTTTCACCCAAAAGTAGGGACTACTTGGACCCTATCATGAAATTGCTGCTGCATACAGCTTGTAACCATAAGGATATTCTTTTAAGAAAGGTACTTCTACTGCCATCTGTATTTAATCTGGAAGGATTGGGTCTTCTTGCATAGTGGAAAAGGCGTGAACTAATTGTAAGATGATACTGATGGAAATGCAGGCATGTGTTCAGATATTCATTAGATTAATTAAAGATTGGTGTGTGAAACCTCAGAGTGAAGAACAGGTTTGTCGCACATCTGGTTTTTCATTTAGCAGTTTTAACTACTGAGGAGTTTCCATTCTCTAATGGAATTTAATCTTTCAGGTACCAGGTTTCCAGAATTTTATAATCGAGGCTTTTGCAACAAACTGTTGTTTGTACAGTGTACTTGACAAGTCGTTTGAATTCCACGATGCAAATACTGTGAGTGTCGTGCAGTTTTTCTTTTTTGTATTACTTGTTCTCTGTTTAGAAGTTATTTCATTTTTAAGGTAGCAGAATAATTTCTGAGGTGTGCCTGGAAACAGCTTCTAGGTGCTCTAATGGGTATTAGGTTGTGGATAAAACATTACTAAGGACTCTGTACTTGTTTGGGGCATATGGCTCTTTGTTTTCATATTTCTTTTTCCCCTGTTTAGCCTCTATCTTGGTAGTTAAATAACATGCATAACACAGGTATAGTGGTAAACGTCTTCTGTGATTGACTAATAATTTTATGGAAGAAAAATGGACTAATCATGTTGAGTGTTCAATTTCTTTCAAATTTAACAAGAAGCTGCCATTAGCCATCTGTGATAGCACACAATTGCTTTTGTTTTATTTTTTGATCTGTCAGCCTAATTACAGATCAAAACAGTGTTAGTCAATTGTATAGCAATCAATGATGTGACATATGGTCATACTTACTGCTCTAAATACTTTCTGGACCTTTCTTTCAGCTTGTGTTGTTTGGAGAAATTGTACAGGCTCAGAAGGTCATGTACGAAAAGTTTGGTAATGATTTCCTCATTCATTTCGTATCAAGAACCTTTCTATCTGCGCATTTGGCCGAGCAATATTGCCAAAAGTTACAGGTAACATGATATGTGGCAAATTGTATTAATATATTTGAGCTGCTTGTTTGGTTTGAGCTATCAGTTTGAAAATTGAAAACTGTGAATCTATTCCAGTTATCTTTTGTTAAACTGCACTAGTTAGCTTCAGTTGCCATGCAAACTGGGGAGTGGAAGTTGGTTTAAATGAATATACTTGACTTGTGGAGCATGTTGTTGGATTAAGTAGGGGGAACCTTCTACTTTTCTCTGTTGCGCTTTTCTATTTATATCTTTATATACTGTTGAAAATGTGCCATATGAAATTAGATGGACTAAGTGGCTTACATTTTGTTGGAAGAGAAGGTTTGGTTCTTTTTGCTCTAACTCATGCTCTATGCATGTTATGTTTGTTCACCCAGGGTAGTGATATTAAGGCATTGAGATCGTTTTACCAGTCCTTTATTGAAAACCTGAGACTTCAACAGAATGGAAACCTTGTGTTGAGATAGCACAGCAGAAAAACAGCAATCTTGTGTTTTAGCAGATGAACAATATTGCTGTGGCTAAATGTTCTTTTGTTGCTTTCTATCTTCAACAGAATCTAGTTTCTGTTTTTCCATAGGTATGTTATCAAACTTCTGCACACTTCTTAGTAGCTTATCTCCCATCATAATTTGAGACTAATATGGGCAAACATTACAGGCGTTTCTTCTGTAAATAGCAAGTTTTTGTCGATTTCATGAACGAGGTATTGCCTTGAACTATTCGTTGATATGGTTTTCTGATTTGTTCTAAAAACATGATTGATGCAGAATTAACTTGGTTATATATATCTGGTTGCAGTTGTACATTTTCGGCCTGTCGATTTAACAGTTCAAGGGGTTCTTGTTTGAGGGCAGCTATTACTTTTTATCTCCACCCCTACCTTCAATTATGTTTCCACTCTTTTCTGATACATCTTTGTATCTTTCAATTCCTTTTGTTGATTTTGGCATGTGTGTATGTAATTAAATTCCTTTTTACCATTCCAAAGAATTGTTTTAGGGGTTGCATATGACATCCAATTGCTAGAATTTTTGTTAGTCCTTATTATTGGTGAAAAGAAGTGAAGAAAGTTAATACAAGTTAGAGCTTTGAATTCTTACTACATTTTGTTATTAGCCATACCATCCCATTGGTTTTTTTAATCCTCCTTGTGTGCAAACAAAGCATGAGACAGGATGTGTTTCCTTGTACAATGATGATTTATTTTACTTATTTTAAATTATTAGAATACACTTTTTGTAAATCTTTGTCAAATTATATCAGTAGAATTTGTCGTATAATTAAATGTTAATGCATGTATTCTTAGAAATGTTAATATTTTTTAGGTTGTTTAAAATAATTATCAATAATTCTTTCAAAATATAAGAGAAGTCTATTTCTTTTGCTTAAGAAAAAAAAATTAAACTTTTAATATTTAACAAGAACATTGCCTTTTCAAAGTCGTGCAATTTAAAATTAAAAAATCAATATTTAAAACATTACTTTTGATAATGAGACGCATAGATATGAACAAGCCAGCACCAGCCACAACATTCTCAAATGATCTGTTCTTAGTTGGAATCACTATAAAAATTGAGCAAAAAAGAAGCACGTGGAAGAATAGACAAGAGGGTTATGGAATTTGTCACCAAAGGTTACATTACATCAAGAGAAGACTTTGATTAAAACAAGGCAGGTGAAATTTTATACTAAGATATCCATCACAACTTTATCATGCAAGAACGTTGAGTCTCTCATGTCACAATCTGCCTTGACCTTCCCATATTGTCTTCTGTTGGTCATTCTCCAATGCCTTTGGTTTCTTCCTTGCTTCTTGTTTACGCACCAGAAGAATTTACCAAATCATGGAAAAGAAAAGAATGAACAATGAAGAACAATATTTATGAGCTCATATTAATATTCTTTTAGAAGTATGTTTGTGAAAGCGACTGCTAATCCTGGATTGGTTTGATGGTTTGGAAAGCTGTGGCCAACTTGAAATGCACGGAAAAGAGGACCATATTGGACTGCAACAGCATTTTTTTTCCAGTTGATGACATTGTGGAGAGTATTAAGTTTAATTGAACAAGGGGTGCTATTGGCGTGGAAAATACTCTGTTATCTTCCAAAAACACTACTTGTATGTGATGACCGTGAAATATACTCAATTTGTCTTCTGTTTTGTCTGAATCTCCTTGTCACTAACAGGAACCGTCTTAGTTTGAAGAAAACAAACGAAACTTTCTTCCCCGAGTCCGGCAGGTCCAGCTTGTGTAATCTAGAAAAACGTCGAAAAAACATGCAATTCCAACATCATTTTGTAATCTACACTCAATTCTTAATACATTCGTCAACTTTTGGTATATCTTTGTTGCATGGACCAGTTCATTCCATATTCGACTAGAGTGATGACTAGTTCATATCACTCAAGACTTGGAATTGAACAAGTTTATTGCTAGGAATCCATATTCTAATGTTCTTTCATTTATTGTTTTGATGGGTCTATAAGAGACATAGATATCTCACTTATACCACACACACCATTCAGAGAACGACATTGCAGAATCATACAGAATCTGGTTCCTGTTGAAATGGAGGAGACGCAAGCACACGCACTTCTATTACATGGATAAAATATATATTCTAAACGCGTCCCCACAAAGACCCGCAAGGTAGAGAGGTTTGCATAGAATTTTCAGTAGCAGAACAAGATAAAGACACGAAGCTAGGCTTATACTTCTGTTTTCTTATTCCAAGTGGTGATTCTATAGTCATTGGTCATCAATGAATCATGGACTTCTTTCAAAGCTTTGCTCACAAAATTCTAACTGGCAGTCACCTTTATATACCTGCTGCTTCCCCATAATTTTCTGCCAAAACTAGGGTAGGAATAAGGGAGTGTGACTGTTTAGATTTGTATACAACCATTCTCAAAAAAGCTTGTGCTAGAACTCTGGCCTGCCACTTATCTCATAGACAATGAGTTTCCAATGTTCCAGTTGGAAGTCTTTGTTGTCAGGATGTTTCAAGAGTGAGATCCTGTGTTCAGAACAAAATGATGTAGTTCCAAAGCCAAGTTCCTCTCAAAGATTGTCCCTTGCAGACTTTAGCAATCCCGGTTCGATAAACTCCGTCCATGAGTTAACAACTAATATCTCCAGCCTGCATATTTTCACCCTAAAAGAGCTGAAGATGGTAACACTTAACCTCTCAAAAAGCGAACTTCTTGGTGAAGGTGGATTTGGAACTGTGTACAAGGGGTTCATTGATGATAAACTGAGGCCTGGCTTAAAGGCTCAGACAGTGGCTGTCAAGGTATTGGATTTGGATGGTTCTCAAGGACACAGAGAGTGGCTGGTACGAAAGTAAATTCACTTCCATTTAGTTAAACATTTATCATTTTTCAGTAGACAGATCAACAAAATAAAGTATTCAACTTTTCAGGCTGAAGTGATCTTCCTGGGGCAATTCAGACACCCGAATCTAGTAAACTTGATCGGCTACTGCTGCGAGGACGAGCATAGGCTTCTAGTTTATGAATATATGGAGAAAGGGAGCTTAGAAAAACAATTATTTACCAGTAGGAATTTCTTCTTTCTGTTACTAGTGTTCAACCTCAATTCTGTAAAACAAAACTAAATACAATTGCAGAGACGTAAGTTGGAGACAGACTTTGTGATGAGAACACTAAAACAGAAGTTTTGAGTGATAGAATCCACATAATTGATAGGAAACCAAGCTTGGAATTGTCTCTTTAATCCTTTTCTCCGATGTTTTTGCCCTTCTTGGCATGTTTTGACCTCTGATCACTGCAGGATATTCGATGACCTTGCCGTGGTTAACAAGACTGAAAATTGCAGTTGGGGCGGCAAAAGGTCTGGCCTTCCTGCATGAAGAAGAAAAACCAGTCATATACAGAGATTTCAAGGCTTCAAACATCTTGTTAGACTCGGTAATAATTTATCCTTATTCTTTGTCTTATTTGTTGACCAAGAAGACATCTTTTAATGGCCTGCAACACCATTCCGGTTACAAACTGACAAATGAATACTTCCCTTCAGGATTATAATGCAAAACTTTCAGATTTTGGCTTAGCAACAGATGGACCTGAAGGAGATAAGACGCATGTTACAGCTGCAGTTATGGGCACAGCAGGTTATGCTGCTCCTGAATATGTAGCTACTGGTAATTCAAGTTTAAGCTTTTGATGATTAGTGACATTAACATTAATGATCTGTATATCAACTCAAAAACATGGTCTTTTCCAGGTCACTTAACAACAATGAGTGATGTATTCAGTTTTGGAGTGGTACTTTCAGAGCTACTAACTGGGAGGAGATCAGTAGACAAGACACGTCCAAATAGAGAGAAGATTTTGGTGAGTTGGGCAAGGCCATTATTGAAGAATCATCACAAACTCGACCAAATAATGGACCCCAGACTCGAAGGCCAGTACTCAACTGAGGGGACTAGAAAGGCAGCTGCTTTGGCGTACCAATGCTTGAGTCATCGCTGCAAAAGTAGACCCACTATGAGCACTGTTGTGAATACCTTAGAGCCACTGTTGGAGTTAAATGATATACCAATCGCGCCATTTGTGTTAATTTTTCCAAATGAAGGCAAAAAGGAAACAGACATAGAAATGAAAGGGAGAGAATGCCCTAAAGGATGCCCGGAGGTAAAACATTGTAACAGAGTTCAAGGAAAGAAGCAAATGGAGGAGGACAAAAACAGGCAACGTGGATTTCGCAAGCACAGGCATAAGACTAAGTCATCAAGTTCTCGAGATATCCATTCTGATACTGAACTGTATACAGCTTTAGGAACTAGTTTATACTCTCACACGTACACAAAGAAATTAATTAGCGGTGTTAGATTGTAGTACTGCTGAACATTTGTATAGCTCCTCTCGTTTCCATTTTAGCCTTCTCTGAGAATTCACATCTTTGGCAAGAATATTGCAAATTCTATACAAATTGAGTATTCTAAGGTAGAAAAATAGGGAAACAAGACAAGATACTCGAAACAGGAGACTGAATATTGACAGGAAGTAGTGTTTCTGAAAAAGGGCCATTTCAAGTTCAAAAAAGCGGCACACTTTCTGACATTTCAACATAAAGCCATCTAAGAATTTCTCACCGGACTGTATTCTGCATATCTCATAATATTGGTGCTTAATTTTCTCATTGACAAAATTTTCAACCCTTAAATACTTCAACAGAGATTGACTTCATTCTAACTGGACAGGCCTTTTCAGAAGTGGTGCTACACCTAAAAATTATCAAAATTTCACAAAACGAGTTATACCATCACGACCAATTGTTTGATGTTGAAAGAATAACAAGGTAGGTGAACGAATTTGAAATCTGTGTTAAAAGGGTTCATGCTTTTGGCTAAACATGTTTTGGATGACAAGTAAAATTGCAGAATTCCAGCAACTCACCTATTGCAAAATTCCAGCAACTCACCTATTCTAGAATTCCAACAACTCGCCTAAAACTGTAGTCAAATACAAACTGTTCTATTGCCTGAAGATATTTTGCGGTTAATGACAATTCCAGAAGAGTTTTAGCTTTATTGACTTTTGGGACGACGTTCAGGTCCTCTCAGACTTTCAGCGCCTAGTGCAATGGTTTCTTAACATTAAAGTTGTTTACTGTTTGGCACTATCATTCTGTCAACATACGTTAATGGAACAATAGATCATCTGCTACCCTTTCCATCCCTTGCATCTGATGAAAGAGTCTTCACATCAAAAGAAGACAATGAGATGCACTACAAAATTCATACAAACTTTCAGTTTCGGTGTTGATAAAAATCAAGCGTCTTTGCATACTCAATTGGTGAGAGAAAACTCAAATCTGTCTGCAAAGAATTATTCGTATATTCAACTACTGATGAAGACTAATATGACTATTTAACTGAAAGGATGGATGAATTTATCCGACAATTACAGCTGCACCATATATGCATACATCATCTCTCCAATGATTCAATACCACATGTTTACATTCAAGAATAAGGGAACAAAACTACCAAACAGCATAAGCAAAAACAATACCATAGTCCACAACTAAAACTACTATTAACCAAACAGTAGCACCTAACTTTCCAGACACTAAACAGTTTGGTTTTTACATTGCGTTATCAGTTTGCAAAGTAGCCAAATCTTCAATTAGATAGGGATTTCTTCCTTTTCCTTCTCCTGGATTTCTTAGTAGAGTTCAGGTTGAAGCATTTGTCGTCATCTTGATCCCGAATCCATTCCTCGTGATACTTCTCATTGTAGGGAGCAATCTCCCCATTAACGAATGGTTCTCCTGAAATGAAATTCATGACGAATTGTTGGAATGTATAGCATTGATACAAATATAAAAGAGTCAACTTCCTTTTCTGCAGATACTACAGAACAGACAGCAAGTAGAAACACAAGCTAAAATCCGTTACCATAGAAATGAAAATCAGTCGTCTTCTGCAGATTCAGTTGAATGACTAAATCAAGTATTTGCCCAAAAAGAAAAAAGAAAAAAATCTAACAGAAATTTCAGGGAATGACAAAGCCCTTGGAGATATACAACTGAACAATAGGACTCAATACAAACAATTGAAAATTCACAACTGTCAGAGCATTCTAGGAAATTGATGCAATAGAATATGAGCTCACGTAGAGAAAAGCTCACCTCCATATCCGTTTTCACCATAACATAAGTATGAATCCGGTAGAACCCATCTCACACTAGGCAATGCTGCACCAAGACAACAATCCATGAAAGCTACAAACCTTTTTAAACCAGCTCTATTTCTAGCAAAACGAAAAGGGTGTCAGAGTAACTAACATTTGATCTTAAAGGTCAAACTCTCTGGCACTTTGCAACCAAATGCATAGTAGTACTTGGTAGAAACAGAGTATATGGCGCTCTTTGCTTCCTCGACACTGCAAGTATCCCATAATTAATACATTAGCAACTAAAAAACGAGTCCTGGGTTTTAAGTAACTGAGCCAAGTGATCAAAATCGGTAAAAACACCATCTTTAACAACGGAATCTCTAAAGAAATGCACTTCACCTGCCCAAGGCCATAGCTAATGTCTTCACATATCCACTAACTATCTCATCTCGAACTGGGTATCCCTTAGGAGTCTCCATAACCACGAGCCAGTGCTCATAGTCACATCCCTCAAGTACACTAGACAACCGAGTCAACTCGGCAGTCCTTGAGTTTGTGGCACCAGAGTCACTAGAAAAGAAGAGTCTTGAAGCCGATGACTGAAAACTCTCCGTTGATCTGTACATAGCTGTCGTCAAATCTAACATTCGCCGGACGGCGCGGAGCATGTGGACGGGGGATGGAGGTCCGTGGCAGGGGAATATGGTTTTAGGGAAATCGAGCGACTAGAGTAGAACAGGTTAGAAGGGACATAAGCTGACATCGCAACAACACAGAGAAAGCATAACCTTTTTTTTATTTTATTGATCACCGTATTATTACATTCTAAAACGCCGCCGTTTAATCGTTCTAAAACATAGTACAAA
>JANIPN010000005.1:6358295-6385634 GCA_027478595.1 Erythroxylum anguifugum
TAAGATATTTCATTAACTTTCTTAATAAACGTGCATTCCTCTAAAACGACTCTTATTATGAATCGGAGGGAGTAATAAATATGGTCTATTACATTGACTTCATAATTTTATAAGTATGTTTTGAAATAAAAACAATTAAGAGTGATAATGGATTGAATCCGATCTGAAGTTCAATCAACTTAATTCAGTTCAGATTCATTAATTTTGGATATCACCAGGGTTGGGAAAGCTTTTCCATTTCTAGAAATGACACCTGTCGCCTCTCATTACACTTCAAGAAAGCGAAGGTCTACCATAAATGTTAAATGTTCGTTCTCGGGAGTAATGTCTCCTTTGGGATTGGGGATAACTTGCCAACAACTACAAGAAAAAGCTGAATAATTTAACAAACAAAATGAAAATTTTCAACGTTTTTGGTAGATAAAAAGTCTCCAGTTTCTGTTCTAAATGTGACCTCCCTTGTTTGTCAAGAAACCTGAGAGATTTCTTCATGGAGAAGAAGGTGAAAGAAGGGTCCTGCAAGAAGAAGGTGATGGTGGTCATAGACAACAATGATCATAGCTTTCAAGCTCTCATGTTTGCTCTCGATTATGTCAAGGAACTGAGTTCAGATTCCAGGCTTATCATCTTCGCATCACAGCCTGTCGCTACATGTAGCTATACCTTGGCACTTGGTGCCACTCTAGTGCATCATGTAATCTTATCCAGTTCAGTACTCCTTTACCCTTCTTCTGAATTTCTGAAACTGTAAAAGAAATTTGGTTTTTAGCTTGTTAATGTTTCCATGGCAGCTCCAGAATTAGTTAGCTCCTTTCAAGAACGTAATAAACAGATAGCTCTGAGCCTCATGGAGAAAGCAAAGAACATCTGTTACGAACATGGGGTATGAATTATTAACTCTCTTTTAATCTGGAAATCCAAAAGAAAGACTTTTGTAGATTCTTGATTGAACAGTCTCGTTTCAGGTAAAAGCTGAGACGATCACAGAAGTTGGAGTGCCCAAGGAGGTTATATGCAATGTTGCTAAAAAGGAAAACATCAGTTTACTTATTATAAGAAATCCTGGAAACGGGCTTCTTCAAAGGTAATCAATCTCTTTATTGATTGAATCTATTTTCCAAGTAGTGGGAATTGTGATGCTTAAATCGATCAAACCAAGTTTGGTAATACATGCAGGGTTTTCCAAGGGAGCTTAAGTGACTATTGTATGAATAATGTCAAGTGCCCTGTTCTTGTTGTGAAGGGGCCCAATTGAGAAAAAGTTAAGACGTCCACTCCGATGTGTAATCTTGTGCCAATTATAACCACAGTAATAGTAAAGGGAATTGTAGTTTCGCTTATCTTCTCGTCTGTAGTTTTACAATTTTATATGTAAAAGTATATCAGTAGTACCTATTCTACCGTAGCTTCAAAATACACGATTCTTATCTAATAATTCAAATCATTCTTATCTTCAGTTGTGAAACCAGGAATTTATTTCAGGGGAGGCAAAGTATATATATATAATTTTTTTTAATCCAATCTATCGTGGACAACGACATTCTTTTAGAGTTGGCAACCTCTATATATATATATATATTCTTTATAAAAAAAATTTGAAGGTGAGCAAATGTAGCTTCGCTACTGCTTATGCTCTAGTAATCTTAACACCCCAACTCAAGTTGGTGTGAAGATATTACAAACACCCAAACTTGAGCACAACATTTTCAAACGAGCTTCTTGAAACTCTCTTAGTTAATTTGTCTGCTAGCTGATGATTAGAACTAACAAATGGAAATAAAATACTCTGCGCATCTAACTTTTCTCTAATGAAGAATCTGTCCATCTCAATATGTTTAGTACGATCATGTTGTACAGGATTCAAAGCAATTTCAATCGCAGATTTATTATCACAGTGAAGTCTCATATATATAGGTGCATCCAAACCAAAACTAAGTTCCTCCATTAATCTCTTCAACCACAATAATTCACAAATACCAAGGGTCATACCTCTAAACTCGGCTTCAGCACTTAATCAAGATACTACCGCTTGTTTCTTGCAACGTCAAGTCACTAAATTTTCACCCACAAATGTAAAATACCCACACGTAGACCTTCTATCATCTAATGAACCAACTCAATCTGCACTTACAACTTGCATATGGCCATGATTAGAATAAAGAAGTCCTCTCTCGGGATAAGCCTTTAAATATTTCAAGATCCCCATGACTGCTGCTTCATAGGTTTCACGAAGGTCTTGCATAAACTGACTAACAAGATTGACAGCATAGGATATATCAGGTTTAGTATGTGATAAATATATAAGTTTCCCAACGATCTTCTAATAACGTCTTTTATCAACTTGAGTGCTCCTAAGGATTGACATAACCTTTAATTTTGTTTAATAGGAGCATTAGCAGGTTGACAATCAAGCAGCCCACACTCAACCAATAAGTCTAACACATACTTCCTTTGAGACAAAAATACCATGCTTGGACCGAGCAACCTCAATGCTTAGAAAATACCTTAGCTCTCCTAATTGTTTCATCTCGAACTCCTTCGCTAGATACTTCTGTAAAGACTCTTGTTCTTCCACATCATTATCTATTAATATCATATCATCGACATATAGAATTAGTGCAGTAACCAAATGTCCTCAATGTTTAAGGAATAAGGTATGATCAACACTACTCTGAACATAACCAAAAGCCTTCATTGATTTAGTAAATCGACCAAACCAAGCTCAAGGCGATTGTTTCAGTTCGTATAAAGCTTTATGCAACCTGCACACTTTATTTGTTCTTGCATATGCCTTTACATCAGGAGGAGGATCCATATATACCTCCTCAACCAAATCTTTATGCAAGAATGCATTTTTTTACATCAAATTGAAGTAAGGGGTAATTTTTATTTGCTGCAATAGACAACAAGACTCTCACAGTATTTAATTTAGCTACAGGTGCAAAGGTCTCCTGGTAATCTACCCCATATAATTGAGTATACCCTTTAGCCACCAAGTGAGCCTTATGTCTTTCCACACTACCATATGCACGATGTTTAATTACAAAAACCCAACAACACCCCACAGTCCTCTTCCCTGCAATAGTGCATAAGAAACATTTAACCTGTGAGAAGAGACAAAATTCACTATAGAATATTTATACTTGGACAAAATTTCAGGCTCATATCTAGTAGTTGGTTTCCCTTTATTAGCACGAACAAGTAATTGATAAGTAGAACGGGAAGGAACTTGTTCTGGTTCAAACTAATTTGAAATAGCTAAGTCCAGAGGACATATCTTAGAAGGAGACACTGGTTGTGCTGAAGAAGAAGAAGAAGGAGATGTATTGTCTAGATTCTGCTCAGGACTTGCATCTAAACATGACATTTGTAACTCATCTTGGCTATTAAGTCCAAAACTTTGATCACCTGAATTATTATTATGTGCAATACAACTGGGAATAGGTTGTTCATCAAACATCAGATATTGTGATTCCATTGACATCTCTATACACTGGGGTTATCAACAATTTCTTGATCTCCTAAAAGAAATTGTGGCAAGGGGGGAGTTGCTTATTCAGGAAGGGCAACCAACCGTACCCTTAAAATCAAATAATTCAATATATAAATATAAAGTTTAGTCAAGCGATTAAATCATTCATATAATACAAATATACAGAAATATTAAATTATAATTGCCATTTATGATTTATCCCATAATTAACTGAACTGCCTCAGCCTTGCTTAACCTAGTAGGCTTACATTCAATGATTTATCGGCTCATCTTTACTAATCTTAAAGTCTCATCAAGTGAAAATATAATTATATGTATAAATATCGACACAAGGTATCTCAATTTCACAATCTCACTTAGCAGCCTAGTACTACTTCAGTACCTAGCCATCATTATAGGATATCCTTGAGAATTAGCATGTCCCGGTACTTGCTCCACAGACAAATACTCAGCCATCACTCACTCATATCTATACAAGTTATCAATCTAACACTATCAAATGTAGATTATCATAAGCAAGCCACATATTCTCTATTTTCCCGTTTATTCATAACTTATTATTAGTTAGTCTCCATTTAATAACACATTTTCGTCGAATTAACAATCAATACACTTCAATATACATAACAAAACACAAACATGAAACACCTTGTAATTCATGTATGTAACTATTAATCATTAATTTAATTAATGACTAAATCAAAAATATGATTCGCTATAAAATAATTTATACTATTATAAGAATACAGTCTAAGATCATCCTTACTTCAATTTCAAACTCAACTAATTAATCGGACCTTTGGATCTAGTCATTATAAAAGTTCTATTAGACTAACTTACAAAAAATTTCAACTTAAATACATTTAATAATTTAACGTTATTCACTTCTACATTATTCAAAATTTAAGCTTTCAGGAGACAAAGAGTTCAGAGAGAAATCATAAAAGCAAACGCACTCAAACTTTCATTCATATTTTTAAAAGATTTGTTCACTATAAACCAGATCTATCCCAAGCTTCTATGGAAAAATGTTGAATTATTCATTCATCTTCCTTTTAAGCAGAATGAAGATATCAATAAGGATAAACCCCCTTCCCTTCTCCTATCTCCTCTTATGTTCTCATTTTTCAGCCACTTTTTCCTGCATTATTTTATCTCTTTCCATTACTTCAATTTATCTCAAACAACCACAACATGCATTACAACTATCATCTACTATAGGAAGATCAAAAATCACAAAAAAGACATAAAATAACAGCTAAAATTCTTACCTATGTGTTAAGAGATTTTGGTGTTGTTAATTTCCACAACTTCCTCTCAATTTTCTACAAAACAAACACAACGAGAGAAATAATGATGCCTTAGATACTTACCGGCTCATATAGTTGAGAGAAAAATGAAAAAGGAGAAGACTTCGTTGGTGTTTTTATAATTCCTCTCAAACCGAAGACTTTTATACATATTTAATATTCTGTGGGCTGCGCTGCTTTTATTTTGTGGGCTTTACATTTTTTCTTTCTAATGTTTACCCCAAAACGCAAGAATGAACTTTTTTCTCCAAGTTTATATTAGAACACGCAAGCTGCTTACGATAATTAGAGAAAACGTAACAACGATGATTTCAAGAACTTCCAAGAAAATACCATTTTCTTTAAGATCAGTCTTCATTGTTTCCTTAATGAATTCCTGGAAAGAAACAGGCATTAGATTTCTTCGCTGACTCTTCATTTGTTTCGATTCTTTCTTCTAGTCGACAAAGAGACTCGCATGACAAGAAAGTGATTTGCCATTGGTCAGGCATTATTTATTTTAATTGTAATAAATAATTTAGGTCAGGCAAAAAATATTATCGTTAATTAGTCGACTTTTACTTATTTTTATTTTTGGTCAATCATTAATTAGTATCTTATTCAGCAACCTTAATTAGCAATTATATAATAATTAAGTTGTTGATAAGGACTCGAGCAAATGTTTAAGCAAGCACCATTTCTTACCTAATCTTATTACGTAGCTACATAGAGCTACATGAGCGCAGTGAGCCCTCCAAAATTTTTTTAAAAAATTATTTTTAATATATATATATATATATAAAAGGATAGAGTTATTTAAGGGTCAATGGGGTACTAGGTCCCTCAAAATTTTAAAAAATAAATATTTGAGCCCTCTTATATTAAATTTCTGACTCCGTGTAGAGCCCATCCCCGACTCATCTTTTGTTCTTGTTTTCCTTCAGTTTGGCATCGAAACATTGGACCAACATCAACCCTTTATTCTTAATTCCTACGATGATGTGATTCCCAAGTATAGTGATTAACAAAATTTCCCAACTAATTGAGGAACTTATCATTGTAAGACTATGGTTTTAAGTCTTCTTAATTAAATACTCCCTCTTATTCAAAATAAATGTCGTTTTAGAGAGATTTTAATTATTCAAAATAAGTGTCGTTTGTGATTTTTTATGCATATTTATGATCTTAACCTCAACAGAATCTGGCTGAACCACTTCCAAAATTACTCTTTAATTTTTCTTACATCTTAATTACACATATTACACAGATTATATTTTCAAGGCACTTTAACATGTAATTAATAAGGGTAAATCAGACATTTCATTAACTTTTTTAATAAGTGTGTATTTCTCTAAAACGTCACTTATTATGAATCGGAGGGAGTATGTAATAACTTTTAGATATAATAATTTTTTAGTCCTTAATTTCTCAGCTGCTAGAGGAAAAAGTCTCTCATAGTAGCATTTTCAAAATCAGTGTTCAATCAACCAACCCAATTAACTAATTAACAAACTTAATTATCAGCGACTTTATATGGTCAAACAGTTAAAATCTTTCGATCCGCCAAAAAATGGCTAAAAAGTCATTTACCAAATAATGGCGCAATTGTTTATAATTTTGGTTCTTAAAAAAATTCTTCTTAGACTTTGGCTTTACTAAAAAAATAATGGCCAAAGATGTCACATGAATAACATACATCAATCGGTTAAATATTATTAACATAACAAATGAACTTATATGACCCTACTTAAATTTGATTTATATCAATAATTTAAAATAATTTTAATAGATTATTAGTTTGAATTAGATTTAATTAGTTAAGTTTGAATTTAAGAATCGTCATGTCAATAACATTGAATTGAATTGGTTCAAATATAATGTTTATTTTTTTTTTCATTTTTTTCATATAAGTTATTTAGAAACGGACTCTTTATTAGTTACAGGTAAGACTGCGTACTATTAAACCTTCCTAAATCCCGCATATTAGGGAAATTTTTACTAAATTGTTATTGTTGTTGTTATTATTGATGTTGTTGTATATTTCAAAGTTTTTTTTTTAATAAATTGAAAATTTTTGACATCTTTAAAATTAGGAAAATTTTAAGTTAAGTTACAAGAAAATCCTGTATCTTTTACCGAAAATTTATATGAACATGTTTCAAATAAAATCTTCATATCTCAAGAAAAGAAATATAACAGAACGCAGAAAGTTAAATAGCCTGACAGCAGTAACTACTCTAAACTTCCATGGTAATGGATATAGAGCGTGGTCATGGGGGCTGGGGCTATTCATTCAAGAAACCATTAAGCTAGGTGGGTCCTGTTCTGATTGAGATTAACTTGTCCCATAGCAATCCATGCAGAGATGCAGCCCCACAAACTACATCAACATGCATACAATTATTCATCCCAACAACCTTACATACACAGATTGCCATGTTCAGTGACTCCTGGCTGTCTCCATATTCACCTATCAGTAGCACAGATGCGTACAAATTCACTAAACTGGTTTTAGTCTACGTTTATGTTCTCTCGCAGTGAGATCTAATCGGAACCTTTGGCTTTTTCTCACATACACTTTGTCTCATTCTTCTTTCAGACATACTCTCCCCATTTAATTTATCGTTTCTCTAATGTATTGTCCACATGTATATATGTTCTTCTGGTCCAGGCAGTGCAGGTTTATATATGGCCCCAATTGTGTGTACGTAATGTGTAAATCTAAAGGAAGCATTGCCTGGCTATGGTTCTCACCATTAATACAACCTGTTCATGTCTACCAATTAATATCTAAGGTTCGAAATAGAGTAACCATTTCTTGGTTGCCACCATATTCTGTTCTCCCTATCGTTATCTACTTTTTAAAGTCAGGCTCCTGTTAAGATTTACTCAACTTCTCAAGCCTATTCCGATCCGCAATGTTCCGATCGGTAGAATCAAGAACAAACTTATCTGCCAATATAACTGAGTCAACTGACGTAGATTTTGATTCTTACCAATCTTTTCTCCAATAAAGATAGAGAATTCAAAGGTTCCTTGGTGTCGTAAAGTACATATTCAGATTATTAAGCATTTCTCTAAGCCATTGACACAATTAAAAATTCTATCTTTAACACAAGTTTAGTGGTTGTCTCATTCCCAAGAGATCAAGAATCAGGAGACTTTCAAAGATGATGAGACTCGTACAAGTTAAAGGACAAAGTGTCATTCATATGACAGCTCAATCATATTTGCTTGTTGATACGTGTCAATGGAATACTTCATCTGTGACAAGATAACAACTAAACTTAGCAATGCCATCAACGGCATCCAAGCACCAAGAGAATCATTCCAGCAGGATCATAAATGGGTATAACCATTAAACAATTGCATGCTAGCCAAAGCCTTCTTTTTAAAACCTATAAATAAACTCAGATCTCTTCAACCATTTCAGAGTACAGACAATGATTTCTCACCAACTTCCAACTAATTGTTGAAGTTGGTGGTTTATACCTCCAAAATCGTATTGTACCCTAATCCAACTACGTTCCACGATTGATGGCTTCTTGTGTCATTCAGTCAAAAAAGAACTGGGACAAGAAGATGCAAGGAGAAAAAGGAATAGAAAATTTTCATTTTTTGACCAGAAATTTTGTATCTGACAACTATGTAACTACAATTTAAGGTCCTAAAGTTCACATTTTTTGCATTTTCTATTATTTTCATAAATAAAACTTAATTCCATCACCTCCCCTGCCAATCTGAACTTTAGTTTTATTGACATCCATGTTCCACACTATGATTTACATGTCATCCAGACAGAGTAGGGAAACAACTTCCAGACCTAGTAAGCTTAGCAGGAGTCGGTGTTTCACCATCATTACTTTTGGTGGGACTAGTTGGGGTTGATCCCGAAGCTCTTGGAGAATCCAAACTTCGGCGAAGAATTTGTCTCAAAGCTGAAATGAGGTGGATTGTTGGATCAGGAGGTGGTCCTGAGGACACAAATTTCTTGCAAAAGTTCATGTGCCTAGTCAATGCTTCTTCTGTGCTAATAAGCCTCTCAGTTCTTACATTCTCATCTTTTACGGCTTCTGCACATAATCCACATATCCATTTTCCTTGATATCTTTCACGTACTCTTTCAATATACCCCGGTGTGCACTCCTCCGTCAGGCCACAACAGTCGCATTTAGCAAACTCGATCTCGATCTGTGTACCGAGTTTCGCTGATGTTGATTGAGTTTCTGGAGCCGAAACAACCATAGGGTCGCTGATTACAGTAGCAGACATTTTGCCAATCACCTGGAAGCCATCACAAGCACACACAGCTATTAATAACAAAAACAAAAACTTCGCGTCAAAATTAGCTCAAACTATGCAACAAACTTCTTAGGTAGTCTCCGTTAATGGCAACTAAGATGCTTAATACCAATCAAGCACGACCAGAAAACATGATCTTTAATATCATTACTGCAAGAGATAGATATAGCAAATATTGGTTCTCTACGAATTTTCCAAGAATATACAAATCACTAAGATGGAAAGTTTACGTGGAAATCCAATATAATATATGAATTAATGCCTCGCATAAATAATTCTCTTTCAAAGAAACAAAAGAAGGAAACTTAATTGAAGACAAGCTGGACTGCAAAATACTTTCTAAAATTGCAGACACTTAAAAACATTGCACAAAATACAGAACACAACAGCAACTTAATCATAGGAACTGCAGCAGAGAGTGGCTTGATTGACCGAAAAATAAACAACAATCTTAATAACCATAATCATTGAGGAAAGCAATAAAAGAAACATGCGCTTGATGAGAATTACCAGCAGAAGTAGATCAAAAGTAGACAAGTGTCTTTCTCTGTGTAGGTATACAAAAGCGTATATATGTATATCTAGCTCCCCTCTACTTCCGCTACTTTGGCTTTCAAAAACTCTTATCTCTCTTTTTCCCACTCTCCTTCTTCAAACTTCCCTTCTTCAATGAAGAAAATCTCACACCCCAAAACCATTTCATAGAAAAAGAAAGGATCTTTCTTTGAAATTTCTTTGCTTTCCCTCTTCTTTCGCAAGAGCTCTCCCAAAGAATTTCAAACACAAAGAAACCCTTTTCCTGACATCGTTTAGAAAACTCAAATCAAACTTATTATTGAACAAAACCAAAAGACTGCTTTTTGTTTCTCCTCCACAGAAAAATTCTCCACTCAAGCAAATACCAACACCGGAGAGAAAGACATATAAAAGGAGAAAGAAAGAGAGAGAAGGGTTAGAGAGAGAACCAATGATTGAAACTTTGAAGGATACAATCCACATCAGCTCTTGATGCTGCGAATCAACCGTGGCCGTTGATATGTTGATTGCCAGCTAAGCATATTCAACCCCTTCTTATTCTTAGCCAATATATGCAGTTTGAAGGCTTTTCGGTTTTTTAACTCACGTTTATGTGTCTCTGTACCAATCCACGATAGCCACGTGGATAACACATAACGTGTAAGATATAACGTGAGATGGTTTGGACTCTACAGTTAGTTTTGTTTGTTTGATTAGTTTGGTCCCTATTGGCCTTTCCAATGCAAGAGAGCGACAGTAGATGGACATTAGTATGACAGATTTTTAATTAAGTAAACAGTAATTATTATCATTACATCATAATTCCGAAATCCTTATCTTCTAATTCATATCAAATAAATTCTTATGGATATATAATATAGCTAGTTATATAAATTATTTAAAATTAAACTATAAGTTTTGTAATCACGTCTTATTGCGATATAAAAAAATTGCAAAAATATTTAAAAAGTAGTATAATAACAACAATTTTCAGTGAGAGGTTTTCTTAAATGCAGGGTATTGAGAAGTTTAGTAGTACGCAACCTTAGAGACATATTGAAAGAGTAGTATAAGTATATATTAAAAAAAAAACTGCATTGCTATTATATCATGCATGGTCAAAGTTGGTGAAATAACCCTATATTCACATTTGCTATGGGAAAGGGAGATCATAAGTGAAACTTTTTAATTATATGGTTTGGTAAGAAGTATAATTTAAGCAACCCCTTTGACCTCTCAACTTCAATTATGAAAATTTCAATCAAGGGGAAAAAAAAAGACATTTATGGTATATGCCTATTGGCGATTCCCAAATGATCATGATAAAGCTTGGTTGAAAAACCAAGCAAGTCATCATCAAGTACTCTTATATATGGACCAGAGTAATATTACCAAAGCCAAAGCAATTGGCATTGAATGTAAGAAAGAGATATGCACTTCAATTTAAAGATTAAAAAAAAAAAAAGAGGCGTGAAGGACATCCTGTTGCTATTGTCTTGTTCCCATCTTTCCCATGTAACCACAATTGATTGTGTTTTGGCCCTTTGCATTGCATGCCATAAATTGAATTGTTTTGTTGGCTCACCTTGTACCAATCTACACATAACAAGATCTTTGCATTTTCACACCTATGCATGTGAAGCATGTGCATTTACTTCGGTGATCCAAAAGGATTGATCTTTCATAATGGTGAGTATGAGGTTACCCATCTCGTTGATTTGAGACTACTCGTTCTTGTAGCCATGCTCAGAGTAAATCCATACTTGTGTCATAATCAAAGAAGATTGACTTTTTGCATTTTTTTTATAATTTACATAAAAATATCATTCCTAGATGTTCAAAGAAGAAGAAACCCAACTATTACTTCGGTTAAATTTTAGGGTTAAATATAATAAGATTTTCAATAATTTGATTTTTTTTAAATTTTGCTTTCATAATTTGAAGATTATCACTTATTCTTTTACATTATTATTTACCTATCACATGATATAATTTATATCTCACATATATGTGATTTCTTACTTTCTATCAAAGAACCTATGCTTCATATTAGAGCATTTGATGCTTGGGACACATATGTTTGAGAGCAAGCGTGAGTAGTTATAGAACGGAGCAAGGGTCAAGGAATGACACATGATTGATCGTTTCGAATCAAACAAAGCTTTACGTGTTGAACACTAATCACGTCAAGGGTTAGTCAGGTGGCTATGAATTATTGAACGTGGCTGATGCATACGGTGGTTGAACATAGTAAGCAACTGTTATGAAGATTGAAAATCACCCAGTTTATACTGTGTTGTCTTTAATTACACGGTTTGCGAATATTAAGTCCTTTGTCGCGGATTTATGGAAATATCTAGCTAGTTGTTAAAGGTTATAATCATGATTAGATCGTCATTTAATTACTTAATCAAAAGGGGATGGCTCTTGGTTGGAAGAAGACATGTTATATCATCAGTTGAAGTAATCAACGATATGGATCAAATATCAGGTGATGCTATTTGATATGAACACATTCCTGTTTTGGAGTTTTGAAATTGGGGTGGGGACTCTGCCCATATGATTTGATGTCACTGAAGTGTATTTCTAGGAATCGGCAATTCCCAAGTTACCATTAAGCAAATAATAATTACAGTAGAACTCCACTGAAATATGTCTCTTTAGCAAAGTATGTGGTTTTAGAAACATATTTTAGGGGTGTTTTCAAAAAAAAAAAAAGCAAGAGAAAGCCATAAACAAAGAAGATATATGATGTTGGGTCTATACAGGACAATTGATGTGAGCTTATAATGTGACACATCAAAGTGTTGATATGTGGACTAAAACCCAGCTACAAATTCTAATTGGTTGGTGGACCATCCAGTGCAGTCCATTTTTCATACACTATGCCTTTCAACTTGGCATGAGATATAATTATTGGTCCTGACATGTTTGCTTTGGTGTAACAAGTGGGTTCATTGGTGTATCTGCACATAACAAGTGGGTTCGTGGCATCCAGGTCTCTTTGCTCCAACGCTAAGAATGAATGGGGCAGATGAAAAATAGCTTTGAGAAACATTAATGAAGGTGAAGGGCAACATCAGCCTTTCCAGAACAGTTCATGTCAACTTAATTTAATATCTGGCTGCCTTCCACCGTTTCTTTACAGCTTAGAAGAGACAAAAGTGGATCAGTTTCTTTCACTTAAAACAGAGTGCCAAGAGTGAATATAGCTTAACTTTTACCATCCTGTATTCTGCCACAACATCTTGGGCATTGGGGATGCACTTCAGAAAGATTACAAACATTTCATACATATGGTAAGAACTGCACTAACAACATAACAAGAAAGCTTTCACAGAGTTATTGGAAATATCAATATGGAGGTCACCCACATTGTGGGGGGTCATCAAAGAGCAAAATTTTCAATAGGACATATTACAAAGGGTGATCGTCCTCCTAAAGCAAATGGCTTCCTTAAAACAATGGTTTAAGGGTTTAAAAGCTCCCATGAACTTCAGATACAGGCGTATGGGAAGATGTCAGAGGTTAAGCATATCTTGCTCTTTTTTAAAGTGTGGAAGAAAAAAAAATCAAAGCTTCTGTTCCTAAAGCTGATTCATGTATGTCAATTGTCAGTATGGCTATAAAACTACCTCACCACTGCAATAATGATCAGCACTTCCTTCATTCTCGAGCTCTTTAATTACCTTTTCAATCTGTTTTCTATACACTGGCATGAAATGATCACTAATCATGGCCTGAGAAAGCCTTAGTTTACTATATAGTGATCTAGGGGTAATGAAAATTCCAACTTTAGGCTCCACCGGCTGTTGGTCACTGTCTGAATCGTCGGAAGTTGTGGGGGAATCATCTCCGCTCTCTACCCTATCGATTTGCAAGTTAATAATATGCATGATTTTTCCAGGAGGGAAGAATCTGTGCACTTCCTTCGCCTCTGGCGCAGCAGTTTCAGGCTGGCCCTCACCTATCTCTGCTATGGCCGCTGCTTCTTCTTCCTTTATTTCCTTGGCGACATCAGCATCCTCCTCACTCATTCTATCATAAATTTCATGCTCGAGTTGCTTCCACAACTCGACATCATTCATTTGATCTTCAGGGCTACGGCTCATTACATCTTCCTCATGAAGATGAGCATTTATATCATGAGAAAGTATTTCTTCCCCATGGCAACGATCAATTTCTGACACCCATTCTGCTCCTCCAGATACAGGAAGTTCATCTGAAGGTATCGTAATGCTATGTCTAGGAGATGGAAGGAGCGGCTCAGACGTTTCACTCTTAGAAGGAGATTCTTGGGAGCTTCCGTCTGGTGGGTTGGAATGTGCAGCTGTGCCTCGATGACGAGGACCAATGCACGACCAGGAAGACAAGCGAAGGGCAGAACGTGTAGTCCATGCTGCTTGAGCCATGCTCTGGGCCCTCCTCATTACAACCTGAAGAATAAGAAACCAAGCAACTAAACTTAAATTACAGGTGCAAATAGTGACAAATGATTTTTAATAGAAGCAGAAATTGGCAAGGAATTGGAGAATAACAATGATGGTTTGAGGAACCACTGTTAACTGGTCCCAAAGTGTATGAAGGGCGTTTGAAATAGCCCATGAGAACAGGGAAAGAAAAGATTATACAAACACTATGACAGGTCCAGGAGGACATTATGCAGTCCCAAAAATAGCTAGTTGTGGGTTGACCGGTCACCTGTGTGCCACTGGAGACAGGGCGCAAAATTGCACCTGCACCGGCAACTTTGGCTCTAGCACTTGCCATTGATGGGAGACGGGAACCCAATGCAGATGCAGAGCGATAAACAGTGCTGAGAATTCTTGTACGCTCAATTTGATTCCTCAAGTCATTCAACCATGCTGATGCTGTTACCTGAAAAATGATATGATATTGTAAGGAGGATAGCAAACAGCAATAAAAAAAAAAGCAGAATCTGGAACCCATGGAAGCTAAAATGCTGTTTAATTGTTTTCTGATATTAAACAAATTTCTAGAGGGAATGAAAGATTTGGAGAGACTCATTTCAAACAATAATAACAATGTTAACCATAACAATAGCATAATTATTACACAATTTCCTATCACAGATGCAACATTCAACTTGTAGGCACACTAGAACCAATTTCAAAGCTTTTTCTTATTTCATTCAAGCCTCAGACTAACCTCTGCGCGCAAGTCATCCACTGACGCAGCTGAGAATGTAGGCACTAGATCAGCACCATTTATGACAGAGGTAATGAAATCATTGCCTGATTCAGCTAATTCCCAGGTCATGCATGCAGCTGATACATAATAGCAGGTCACAACACAACCAAGAGCAGTCAATTTTGTATTTATATTTATATGTAGACATAACTACTCCAGCTATACACACACACACACACACACACACATATACAACCAAGAAGAGTACATCAGTCTAAGAAAAATTTCAATGAAATCATTGCCTGATTCAGCTAATTCCCAGGTCATGCATGCAGCTGATACATAATAGCAGGTCACAACACAACCAAGAGCAGTCAATTTTGTATTTATATTTATATGTAGACATAACTACTCCAGCTATACACACACACACACACATATACACATATACAACCAAGAAGAGTACATCAGTCTAAGAAAAATTTCATGTTAGAATATTTTCATGTGCAATCAATAGAAACCTGGAGCAAATGCAACACAGGTAGCTGTCGACAGTTCTTTTTGCTCTCTCAATACATAGGTTAAAAGTGCTGCAGTGCCTCCACCCAAGGAGTGTCCTACAATCTTTGAATCAACAGATAAATGTTGGTTTTCCTTCGTCTTAGTAATCATAAACTGGAACATGCCAAAGAAGCATGCTCTTAGAAAGAAAGATGCTATTTACATCTTTACCTTAACTTTGTAATCTGGATATTGCTCAAGAGCCCTCTTAAGACAAGGAGTTGCAAGCTTTGAAATCCACCTAGCAGCTGCAACCATACCACAGTGTGCATATCCCAAAACTAAATTGCTTACTCCTCCCTCATACACAACAGAATGATGAAATGGCACAACAGCACCAGTTGCAGCTGTTAAAGTATCCTTGATACTATGCGTACCACGAATCAATAAGAGAAGATATTTCGTTCTATGGTCAACTAAAACTGTAAACGCTGGCTTCAATATCTGCATTAAATAGATGAACACACAAATTTACCATGGAGGACAGCATGCTTATTGTTTTTTGAGATAATATAGTTGAAAATAAAAGATAATGCACAATCTTTTAGATGTATGTAACTACTACTTGTTGTTTAACCAATGTTGAAAAACCAATAAACCCAGTATATTGCAGAGAGACTTCAGACATTAAAATGATACTTACTACACTCGATTCCAAAAACCAAAAATAAATTTAATATCCGAACATAGAAATCAATAAAAGAGTGGAAAGTCGCATAACTTACTCCCGCTTTGGGTTCTTGAAGAAGAACATTTTCCTCCATATATCCTGTCTCTTCCAAAAATAAAGGAAATGGTTTTTTGGAGAAATGCCAACACAAGGTCAATAAGTTCAAGAGACATCTAAGTTCAACAGCAGTTTCATGTCCTTCAAGCTGTATACTTTCTTTTCCACCAAAGATATTGCCAACATGTAGGTTCCCCTGAGATGTTTCATTACAGGATCAGATTATCAACAGCAATAGAAATAGAATACAATCGTTGTAAAGATAAGGGCAATATGTAATAGTCTGGAGACCAAGGTTATCCTCTAACAGTGAAAAAATGTAGTTGATTGAAAGAACTGAATAGGCTAAAGCCAATACAGCATATTTTCAGTTTTGGCAATCAAAGCTTGGCATAGGAAATTCAATGGCGCTTTCCCAGACTTATTCATCCCCATATTTATAATTTTCACAAGGTAACTAAAAGTAGGGCATGAAGCAGAAATCTGCCATATAATAGTATTCATTGGTCATTGTTTTCCCTTTTCTTCTCTAAATAAGATACTGTTATCAGTTGAAATCACACAAAACATGATGCTGCTATGATACTGAAATACAAAATATCATCTTTTAAACAGTAAAACACAAATCAAATCAATGATGCTATTCACTACCAAGGCATCTGTAGAATATACAACTGCAGCATTTCCCATTAAATAACAACACTAAAAAGCAAGAAACAAATAGCGCACCTGTCTCTTTAATAGAAAGTTAATACCAAAAGCCAAGTCTCCAATTGGCCACTTCCCTAAAGTCTCAGAGTAAGTAAACCTAAGAGTCTCTGACAAGGTTGAGATCGTCTCCAACCATGTTGCAGGAGCTTGAACTAGCCTATGCGAGACACGCTCAATTCCTAAGGGGACAACTTGACTAGGTGGATTCCCACTTGAATTCTCATCATCATTATCATTATCATTATCATCATCATTATCATCATCGACATCACCATCTTTAGATATCCCAGCCTTCAACTTACGGTTCATTGTATAGTACAAAAGTGCAGCCACGCCAGCTGCCGTAGCCATTGTTGCAGTTGCCATCACCTTATACCTAATGCAACATTAACCATAAAATTTACAGAAAAGCACATAAAGTTCAAACTTTTGCATCATATACTAGCCATTAATAATATCAAGGGCGATTAAGAATGTTGGTCGTAGCAGTCAATGTGATATGCAGATTATTGAAGAATGATCAAATTTAACCAATTCGGTCATATTGAAAAAAAAAAAGTCCTAATCTTTCAACAAATGCACACACGCCCGCAAAGACATAATTTAAGAAAACAAGAGAGAAACAATTTCAGAGCGGAGAATTTACATGAATCCAAGAGAATAACAACCTCCACCGAACGAACCCTAATTTCAAAATTATTTACAACACCCAAAACTTCTCTATTCCTCTACTACCTTTTCACAAAATTAAACAAAACAAAACAAAAATCTCTAAATTATCATCCAATTGCAGTCACCGAAATAATGACGAAAAGAAAAAAACAAAATCAAACAGAATTATAATGAATTAACGAAAAAGAAAACGAAATTAACGTGTCAAAAATAGATCACGAACCTGTAATTATAATGAAAATCTTATTTACTACTTAGTTTCTAAGCAATTGACCCAAACTTATAGGTTTGTGTATATACGCGTCCTTATTATAAAGTCCCACATTTTGTTTCTATGAGCGAAGGGAAAGAGCTTTGGACGGGTGGCAGTAGTGGATTGGATGAGATGCGTTTACAACCTTCTTTGACTTGACTTTAGACTTGGGAAGGACTTAAATGACGCCGTTTCGGAATTAACAGAGCGACATCGTTTGCTTGAATTGCTTGGGCTGGTTTTAAGGGTTTAATCAAGGTTGAGTTATGGTTAAAAGACTGTGGAGGATTGGGATTCTTTTATTGGGCCCATTGGCTGAAAATATCTCTTACTCCTTTCTTTTGATTGATAAAAGAATATATTGGAATGCCAATTCTGTATAGGAAGTTTACATTAGAAAGAGATGAAATTAATGAAGGATATATAAGTGAAAATGATTCATAAATTTAATGTCTTAAGGTTTTAAGTTAAAATGTTGTGTCGAAGCTTATGAATATGTTCTCTCACTAGGCCTATATTGAAGATCTCTCATATAAGTGAGCTCCTCATATTCAACAAGTAGTTTCAGATCCGATGATTCAGCAAGAGACGAGTATAAAGATGGTAGTCGGATTCCGTGATTACTTCCCTACAAAGAAGAGTAAGGAGACTCCTGATAGATCCAGACCAGTAGAGTAGAAGGGCTCTTGGTGACACTATATTACTAGAGCTGCTAAAAAAAACAAAAAAAGGCTTTCGCTTAAGGGGAAGCCTAAGCCCAATATGGAAGTTCACACTCTACGGGGAGATTGTTGGAATATCAGTGTAAGTGGGAATCTTACGTTAAAAGAGATAGAATTAGTGAATGACATATAAGTAGAAAAGACTCATAAACTTAACGCCTTATGGTTTTAAGTTGAAGTGTGGTGTCAAAATTCATGAATATGTTCCTTCACTAGGCCCATATTAAAGATCTCTTATATAAGTGGGCTCTCCAAATCCAACAAAAGAATATTGGATGGTAAGAGTAGCTAGCTATCTGTTATCTACCTGTCATATGGTTTCATATTCTTTGATGGAATTAACCTGCTAATGAGACTATGAGAAACATGTCAGCTCTTACCTTACTGTCTGCTGATGCTTATAATTGACAGTGTAGTTGGATCTTTAAGAAGTTTAAGTATGCACAAATGTCAAATGAATTGTCTCTATATATACTACAATACCTTGCCTACAATGTCAATCCAAAGCCACCATATGGCTTAGCAACTTCCAATGAGTGACCATTTTATCAGTTAAAGTTCATAGGTTTAAGATACAGTCAGTGACATGCATGCACATAATTTCAGTTCAATGTTATCTTTCCCAAGGCGCACATATATGTACTATTGATCTCTCCTGTTTCTTGATAGGTTTTGTGACTGATGCAATTTCAGTTTCTAATATCAGAGTTAGTATATTCTAAGCAACTTAAACCATTGAAGATGGTTTCTTTCTATGTTAAGAATCTCTAACTCCTGCATTAAATTGCAAGAATGATTACTCCTTCCATCAGTTCTCTTGTGTTCATGTGTAGTTTAAGTTTAACTTCAAAGTCAGAACCTGCTTTAGTTTTCACTAAATTGCTTGGCGTCAGTTTAGGTATAGGAAGTCACCTGAGGCTGGAGAAGCAAAATGCAGGATTCCCCAATAACATGAGTACTCTTACCATTATTAAGTAAAAAGTAATAATTAGATAGTGACCTGAGGTTGGAGAAGCAAAATGCAGGATTCCCCTATAACATGAGTACGCTTATGATATTGATTTAAATCCACTCAAATTGAACTTCGGATCAAATTTGACCCTTTGGTCCATCCAAGTCATCCTTAACAACAAGGTCCTACTCCGTTCTGAGATGTTTCCAGGGGATGTTGATGGGAAATGAAGCATTTGCTTAGTCTCTCTTACTGCTAGAGAATTTGTTTATTATTATCCTGAGATCCAATGAAAGGGCTGAGCTAGTCAAATCAAAGCATGATGGCCCCCACTCTTCTTCATGGATGATAGAGTTCAACGTCGTAAGAGGTCTTTAGTTTATGTTGGGCGAAGAGTGTTAAACCTTCCAGAATTAACAAGCCTTGCAGAATATAGTATGTTCCTGAACCCTAGACATCTAGTAGATGCCAGAACTCACATGGCTTTTGCTTATCATCTTGGTGGGAGCAATCCTCAACTCCCCTTTTCTCATTTTGCTTTTTTACTTCCATCTCGAGGAGATGCATATTTAAAAAGCAATTCATGTAAGAGGTTCACAACTTTTAGGCTTTTAGCACCAAAGTGACGATCAAGGTGACGAAATATTATTCAAATGATCCGAACTTTATAGTAATTTTAGCTCTGTATGCTTTTGATATTGAAATGAGTAAAACCCTCTTAAGTCGACGGTTGGCATCCATAGGATATTATTTTACTGGCTAACTTTGTATCCATGAAAACCGATGGAAGAAGGTCTGGAACCCATCAACCTTAGAACATCCTACACATAGCTCGTTGTGTTCATAAACTTTTTTAATGCTTTATCTTTGTGATTATCCGTTTAACCACATAATCACATAAGACTACGCATGATTAAGTGGTCCAAGGGGGAGAATTCGTGTTAACCAATCACTATAGTTTAGACTATCAAAACCCACTGTTGTACCGTACTTCAATTTATTAAGTAAACTCGCCAAGGAAGAAAGGCAAACAACATCTTTTGTAGCTAGTTAAGTGATTAAACCAGTTTTTATACTAATAAATCGTGGATATTTTCTGCATATAGTGTGTGATCCAATCATGTGCTACGTAGGAAAGAAGAAGGGGTGTTGGAAATGTGTCGCTATAAACGCAATGAGAATGGTTGATAGGTTTTTCATTAGAAGAAGAAAAGTCAACTCGACCTCTGTGGGACACCTGTTGGTCCGACAAGAAATCATGGCAATATGTTTGTCGTGACACCTAGATAACTGTCATGATCCAACACCTTTTCTGGTAAGATTTCCCTTCCAAAACCATACGCACAGGACGCAAAGATTGATCCTTTAACTTGTTTTAGTAGTAAAGAGAAGAAAAAGATCCAACCTTTAAAGCAACAATCTTATTCAGGGTTGAAAGAAGATGTTGAAGGCGACCCAAATCACACATTTTCTCCAGCTAATGTTTGCCTAAAAGTGCAGTCTTGCATTTCCAAGGCTATAGGATGAGAAAATTTTGTCTGTGAACTGATCAGATCTTGTATTGAACATTAACTTAACAACTTACCTTTGTTGATTCGAATTGAAGTAGATGTTAAAGGAGCATTTTTATTAACCAAATTTGATTTAATTAAAGATTTAATAAAAATTGAATTCAGATATAAAAGTAATACGTGATTTGAGCAACTTCTGATGAAAAAGTCTCAAATGATAACTCTTGTCACCATGTACGTGGGATTATCCCTAGTGCTTTACAACTGGGAGCAGGTAAGACTAGTAACCTGATTTAGTCTGCCAAGGAACATGAACATGATCATGCGCATGAGCTTCTGTTTTCTTCTCTACCAATTTCATTCCTTAGTAACTATGAATCTGATGCAGCTATGCCTATCTTTGAGGCTTAAATGATGCCCAATTTGCACATACAATTGAAAAAGGTGCAATCTTTATTTGGAAGACGCATGAACACATACAAGCAACTTGCAAGCTGTTCTTGATATATAGTTGACAGTAAACAGTGCACAAGTTTCACCATGTAGATACCAAGAATAGTATACAGGATGCAGATATAGTAACACTATCACATGAAGGCTAATAGTCCCAATCCCCACGCATAAAGTACCTCTTAACTGGAAGTTTTTTATTAGATTTAAAGTAGTTTAGTTAGTCTAACTTTTATGGACTGTCCTGAATAAATCATTAAAGATGTATTATTTCTGCAATTTAAAGAATTTACTGAATAATCTCCTGTCTAATTCTAGACTTTTTATACGAATCTGCAGTTACAATGTGATGCTCTTACTGTAAAGGCAATAAGAATATAGGGGTGAGGAGAATATATTCATTATTAGTTTACTGTATCTTCATTGCTAAACCTCTTGTAATATTCATATTGGATTGCAGATGTATAGGGATTGAGTCAGAGTGTTTGTACTTTTGGAACTTGTCCTCGGATATCACATGGTCAAAATCTTGCCACGAAAGCAAATCTCAAACAATGTTCATAAAGAATGTTCATTGATTCTTCCTCAACCATGCAACCCAAAATAATAAAGAAAAGTGACCAAGGAAGATTAAAATATATACAAGAGAATGTGTTTTTGTGCCTTGAGAGTGATGGCATAGTATAAGAGACTTGGTTATCGAACAGAAAGAAAAATCCAATGGTAGTAAAAAAGAGGGTTGAGAGGAATGTAGATTGTGTAAGATTGGTCAGAGGGCTGTACGTGTGTGGGAACGTGAGCCAGTAGAATTTGCATCTTTTCAAGGTTCGGTCATGAAATTCATCAAAACCTCGTTCTTCTGTTTCATACTTTATCCCATGTTGATCAGTTTTTCATTGGTTTCCTAAGATTTAGTTTTTGCAGAACTTCAGGTTTCTGTTGCCCACTTTTTGGTTACTACCGCCACCACCTTTACATTTGCTCATCAAAGTCTCCAGGTTGTCACTGGTATATCTCACCATGAAGGTAAGTTTCTCTGTAACAGAGATTTTTGCTTCTCAGTTAAAGTTCATGAAGGTTGACGGCTGGACAAGTAGAAGTAAATGGGGTCCTGACAGGTTTGATAAATTTCTTGTTTACAGTTCTTTGGTTGGATGCAAAATAAGCTTAACGGGAAGCAAGGGGATAAAAAACAGAATGCTGCTCCAACTGCTCGTAAGCTTCCATTTTATCTTTATTGTTCTTTATGCAACTTCATGAACCTAGTGATGATTCTGAAATCTATTCTTTTTCTTCAGATACTAATAACCGATCAAAAGAAAAGTTGTCTTTACTGAAACTTATGCTAGAGATAGTTAAGACAGTGACGGAGGTTGTTGTATTGCTTGTATTCTTTTTGGTGTAGGTAATCTTAACACTATCATGATATGTAAATGAATCTTCTAATGGACCAAAACTTGAAATGGAAAATTTATCTAATCATGATTTTATTCCAGTGTCAATACAGAAATGCAGAAACTTGGAATTTGATTTGCTTTCAGATTCCAGTTTAAAGTAATGAAAAAGAAAGGAAAAGAAGGAAAAAGGGTCAATCAAGCAATCATATATATAAGTTACATGGATCTGTTGCCCAGAGATATTGGTATTGGCAAAAAAATGAAGTTTTAACAGTAATGATTTTCCTATTCTGTACAGGCCATATGACACAAGATTCTCGAGAAGAGTTTAGTGATTGGCCTCATGAATTGCTAACTATTGGAACATTTGGCAACACTGATCTTAAACAGAACATTGAAATCCAGGAAGAAGAGCAAGTCCATCCAGAGCACCAGTCTCCATCGACCACAGATGATGGTTTAGAAGACTTCACGCCTGAAGAAATTGGCAAGCTTCAGAAAGAACTGACAAAGCTATTATCCAAGAAACCAACCTCTGAAAGGGAAAATGAGAAGGAGAAGGAAATTGCTAGCCTCCCACTTGATAGGTTTCTTAACTGTCCATCGACTTTGGAGGTAAGTCGTAGGATTAGTAACACTGGTACCAGTGCAATAGATGAAAAGGAAGATGACATTGAGCGAACCATCAGTGTCATACTTGGTAGATGCAAAGACATTCGTGAAAATAAAAAGAGAAAAATTGGCAAGAAATCCATCTCTTTCCTGCTTAAGAAGATGTTCGTGTGCAGAAGTGGATTTTCACCGCAACCAAGTTTGAGAGATACACTTCAGGAATCAAGAATGGAGAAGGTATATATGCTGATACAACGGTTACAATTTACATAGGAATCTTTCTGCTTTGTTTGTTCTTACAAACTCCTACTTCTGGTAATAATGGCTTTATGCAGCTTTTAAGAACATTGCTTCACAAGAAGATCAACCCTCAAAATACTCCTAGGTCAACTTCTGTGAAGAAATATCTGAAGAACAGACATACTTCAAAGGATGATGAAGAAGAAGAAGATCAAAGGCGAAAAACAAATAGTGATGGATGTAAATGGGTGAAGACAGATTCTGAATGTAAGTTTCTTCTTCTTTTCATCTTTCTTACAGTAGCTCCTTAGTCCTTGTATTGGATATCATTGCCATGCACACTAACATGGAAACTTGTTCCTTTTTCTCCTGTTTCAGACATTGTTCTAGAAATTTAGATTGGCCTTCAACTATGTCAGTAAGTCCAAGGTATGTCCAGTCACTCATTTCCAAGAAGTCAGGAAACACTATTGGGATCATGATCAATCATCAAAAAAGCTGAAATCTTACAAGAAGCTGGTGTGGCTCCTTACATCTGTAGATGATATCATCAACATTGTCACAGTACATAACCCCTTTTTTCATGGTTGCATCCATTGCAACACATGTTACTTAGTACTCCTCCAAGGACTTCTGTAGACTGTGCTGACAAAAGCTAGACATTCCCTGCACTTTTTTTTTTAATTTCCTTTTTTACCATACCCCTCTTCTCCTTTATTTTTTTTTTCACTTTTCTAAACTGGAATTGTGTCAACATGTACACTTTTTGTTCTCCATATCTATGTTTGATCTTTGTATTATATAACATTTGGAGTGAATAATATTCATTTCACATGATGATATACCTTATCTCAATCCTCTCCAATTAATTGCCAAAAAAAAGAGAGTAATTCATAGATATGCATATGTTATGAATCGGAAAACTTCTTAATATTCCTAAGAAAATTGGCAGTCATCGGAAGGACCATATCAAATTAATAAGAGAAGATTGTTCATTGGATCTTTATATTGCCTATTTATTTCCCTTTAACTGAAATTGAACAATTAAATCCTTGAGTGTTTTTCTTTTAAAATTTTTAATTTAGAATATTGGTTACAAAAATTTGAGGTAATTAAAGATATAATTTTTTCTTTGACAATAAAATTATTATCTTTTAAGCATGCATTAAATAAATTATAAATATTTATAATTTATAAAAAATTGAGTAAATTATTTTAATCAATTAATAAATTAAATTAAATGAAAATTTTAACTTAAATAAATAACATTGATCCAATATCTAACACTTTAATTTTCTTCCTTTTATGTATTCTAAATTTAATTAAATACATTTTAAAAAGAAAGTGGTTACTTTTTTATAATCAGAAGATTATATAGTAATAGTTTTTTTTATAAATGAATATTAAAAAAAAGTTGTATCAATAATAATTACAAACCCTTACAAAGCGGGAACAAAACATCTAAAAATGATTTATTCCTATCTTATTTTGTGAGATCTGATCTACACATTTGTATAAATACTATATTTATATATAGATAAAATTTAACATAACATTTAATAAAACAGATGATCCGCAAAGTCGAGCTTGTATGATCTAACCAAATATCTTTTTTTATTTATACTTTTATTTAGAACAATCTTCTTCAAGTTATATCAAAGATTCGTTCTTTTTGAGCTTTACCTTATACTCCTCTGTCTTCACTCTTTACACTTGATCTCTTCCAGTGGAATTGGATATGTCTTCTTTATGCTTTCCACTTGGTCCTTTCAAGCCGGGAGAGTAAACTTAAATTTTGAGGCTCTAGGGCTTTTGGGTTTTGTTCAAACTAATAACTTTTAGCACTTTTAGTTCATCTTTTCATATTACCTTTATTTGACTATACAAACTTTATGGTTTTAAACTCCCTCGAAGAATTAAGGTCTTGTTGATAAAAGTAAATAGGGCTTTTGTTATTTCCGTTGGGTTATTTGCAAAGTTGTGATATCATTTGTTCTTTTCTTATATTTCCATCGTTGGGGTTTACTTGTTATTGGTTGGAGTTTTGGGATTGAAAGGAGAAAGTTGCAGAGTTGGTAAAGGAGGAACTTTCAGCTGCCAATGCCATATTTTTTGGATTGGTGTTCGGAGAATTTTTCGGTGATTTTTGCAGGACCGAAAAGATTGGAGCTTGAGCTTATCAATGTCTTGGGCGGGCCCAGAAGATATCTACCTCTCTACGTCCCTTGCTAGTTATCTTGATAGTAAGCTCCTTTTTGTTTGTCGCTGTCTCGCACACGTTTATGTCATTAAAATTGAATTCTTAGCATTAGCTGTACTGTTGCTTGGGATTGTGTGTGTGTCATTATTTATGGCGAATTCGGTATAATTCGATTGTTTGATTGATGGTGTATGTTTGTGTACGTTCGCTGAGGTGTAATTAGTGGAGGTGGTGAAGGAGAGGTGCTGTTGTTGGTAACACGCAGCATCTGTTTCTCATCGCAATTATTTTCTTAGTTTGTTGGCTCTGCTCTATGTTTCAGAGAAGCTACTTGTGCTTTTGCGAGATGGGCGAAAGCTGATGGGGACACTTAGATCTTTTGATCAATTCGGTATAGGTTCTACTGTCTTTTATCTCAAATGGTTTTAGAGTCTTATTCGTTTCATTTTCCTGTACTATACTAACTATCATTTCACACAGCCAATGCTGTCCTTGATGGTGCCTGTGAAAGAGTTATTGTAGGTGACCTTTATTGCGACATTCCTCTAGGTCTATATGTTATCCGTGGCGAGAATGTGGTGCTAATTGGTGAGCTGGTATGGATTGATTAGTTTTCATTGTTGTAGATGTTTCTTGAACTATCCTTGTGATATATTTCTGAAACTTGCTATGTCCTATTTTAGGATTTGGAAAGAGAGGAACTTCCTGCACATATGACACTAGTTTCAGAAGCAGAAATGAAAAAGGTTAGTGTTAATCCTTCTTTGTGTTGTGGAGCAGTTGAGGTATATATTCTAATGAAAATTGTGGAAAATTCATGAGATGTTATGGTCACTTCTTGTCCTAGTACCTCATGTCTTGCTTTAATTTGGTCTCAACTATTTATGTAGTTAGTCAAGACTCCTTTGGTTAGTTGAAATTGGAAGGTATAGGTGCATTAGCTGTTTGTCATGCATGACCAAGTCACGTCTTCTCAAATTTTCAAGGAAAGAGGATACTTGGCAGAATTATAAAGGTTATGATTGATTAACGAGAGAAGTTTTGTTAGTAGTGGAAACTTGTTTTAAGATCTAATTCCAGAAGCATTAGACTGAGTTTTGTTTCTAGGCCAGTAGGGGTGATGTTATTTTGACATCTTGAAACTTCTTGATGGAGAAAAGGGCTTGGTTTTAACAATTCTCAGTTCTCATGTTCATTCACATTGACATTGAACTGCTGCTGATAGTAAGGGAGTTATTGGGAGCCTTGCAGATTAAAGATAAGTTGACTGTTAACATATTAACAACAAACATGCCTTTTCCCTTTTCCTCTTAGTTTTAGCATGTTATGGATCTTGATGGTGAAAATTGAGTCAGATATTAAGTAGGTAAATGTTGAAAGATGACTGGTATCGGGGGGAAAGCAAGTATCTCTTGTCATTAAATAAAGACAGAGACAGTAAAAGTGTGTGAAGTAATTTTCTTTTAATTTTGCCTTTTTTCTTGGTTAAAGTCCAAATTTTAGATTTAATCTTATGGCGTTATTTATCTTATACTTTTGCAGGCACAGAAAGCAGAAAGAGAAGCCACAGATCTAAAGGG
>JANIPN010000005.1:6626408-6637570 GCA_027478595.1 Erythroxylum anguifugum
ATCATCAAAAAGGGGGAGATTGTTAAGTCAAAATGACTTTACGATTAATAATTTTGATGATAAACAAAAAGCAGACGAACAAAAAGCAGACAAATGAAAAGCAGACAGAAGATAAACAAAAAATAGACGAATGAAAAGCAGACGGAAGATAAACAAAAGCAGACGAACGAAAAGTAGACGAAAGTTAAACAAAAGAAGACGAACGAAAAGCAGACGGAAGATAAACAAAAAGCAGACGAAAGCAAAAGCAGACGAATGAAAAGTAGACGGAAGATAAACAAAAAGTAGACGAATGAAAAGCAGACGAAAGCAAAAGCAGACGGAAGCAAAAGCAGACGGAAGTAAAATTAGACGAAAGAAAGCAGACGGAAGCATTAGTCCGAGTTAGTTACAGAACTCAACTAAATAACCGTTTCTTTAAAGAATCAAGAAGCAGTTATCAAAAAGCAGTTGAAGATGAAGGCTGTAAATAAAAGTCGAAGTTGAAGACTGCGGGAATATATACTTACAAACTCTTGAAGAGAGATTACTGTGCAAAAAGCTAGAGCGATATTTTCTGTAACAAGCTGAACACTTTTAGTTTGAAAGTGATACAGATAGTCTGAAGAGGCTAAGTGTGAAAGAATACTGATTGTATAGAGACCTGAAGAGGCTCAGAGAAAAAGAATACTTGTAAAGTTTTGAGAGATAGTGAAATCTCAGAAAGTCATCTGAGGACTGGACGTAGCCCATAGTTTGGGGTGAACCAGTATAAAAATTACTGTGTCGAAATCTCTCAACTCTCTCTCTCTCTTAATTGTGATTTTTGATATTACTACTTTACGCAAGTCTTAGAAAATCTTTTACAAACGTGATTTACAGTAATTCTTTTGAAACGAACAAGTTTTGTTTTAAGCGAAAGAATTTTTTTCAAAAAGGGGTTTAACGAAAAGTTTACCACAATTCAACCCCCTTTCTTGTGCATCTATCTATCATTACTGAGTATTGTATTAACGTGTGATTCAATTTAGGTACCTACCATTATTTACATCATTTCGGTGGCTTATTTGATTAGTTTACGAGTCGATTAATTAGTTCCTTGATCATGTCCATGTTTTACGTAGTGGGTCAGTTATTTGCTTGATCATGTCCAAGTTCTAAGTAATGGTCAGTTTGCTTTCAGTTAGTTGCATGAATTTATCTGAATTTGTTAACAAAAGTCTTGTATATAAAGAGTCTAAGCATGAATAAAAGGGATAAGCAGAATTATTCCTAAAAACTATATGTTTTAAGGAGGTTTGGTTCCCCTCGACGTGAATCATTTGTTTCCAATTCTCTTGTTCCAACCATCCTACAAGATAGGGAAGGGCAAGAATAAGAAAAACACCACAAACATATGCAGGCTGTTTGGAACATGGTGAATTGAATTCATTAACAAATTGGATTCAATTACATTAATGAAATTGGAATTGAATTCAATTTATACTGTTTGGAACAAATCCAGTAATATTAGAATTGAATTCAATTCCATTGTTTGGAACAAATCTAATAATAGTAGAATTGAATTCAATTATTTCATATGACACATTTACCCCTAACTAAAAAAATCATGTCACTGTTAGTAGAAGACGAAGTGGTGATCGACTTAAGAACCCAGATAGCTTCTCTGCAAAACCGAGTAAAGGCACGTATGGGATATTTCTGCTTTTTGGCCTTTCGTGTTCCAAGTGAAACCGATAGTTCATTTTCTGGTTGATTGCATTCAGGAACTGGAGTCTGAGAGTGCTAGGTTATTCTTGAGACTCTCCAAGTGCCGCTGTAATGAGGTTTGCTTATATTTGTTTTCTTCTTCAAGTGTACTACTTTAGGTTCCCAAATCCCTGAGACCAGATAAGACAACGCAACTTTAAATATTCATTCCTCTGGTCTGTTCTGCTTGGCGTGGTGTATTGTGCGAGAGGACTGACTGCCTTAGGAAGAGTGGTATCGTCTTGTCTGGTGGTGCGAGGAAGAGTGGTGTCTGGTCTGGTGGTGCGTGTGGCTGTTAGGAGAATAGTGGCTCGTCTGGTGTAGGGTTGGAATAATGGGTATTATTGGGTTTGTGAGTTAAAACAGAAGAGAGCTTGGATTGTGGTTCAATTCACGTGAATTTTTGCGTGAATTGAATTCGTTCACAAAGTGGGTTTTAAACCCACGGGCGAATTCAACTCATGTCCTTTATTTGGTTCCAAACGGATGAATTGAATTCAATTACAAGATTGAATTCAATTCATCCTCTTCCAAACAGCCTCATGGCCTTCTCTACCAAAATCCACTTCACCATAAGTTTTTACACGAGTTATTAGATCACAATCAACAGAGATACGTAACAACTTGGTATTAGAGACACGCATGACAAACCAAGAACGAGACTCACGAATGGACAAATTAGAAGCGGAGGTCAGTCGCCTATTGGAGACCATGGGCAAGTTATTGTCTTCTTTCAATTCGAGGCTAGACAATTGGGAGGCACAACAAAAGAGACGAGTCTTCAAACAACCAAAACAGAGGTTTCCAAACTGGAGCAAGTGGTATTGGAGGATCTACGGGAACATTGCTGCCCAAAACTGTCAAAATAGATTTTCCAAGGTTTTCAGGTACCGAAGACCCGACCAGCTCAGCTTATGGGGTGAAACTTTTTTTGAGATACATGACGTGCTAGAGTAGGAGAAAGTTTGAAGTTTTTATCGCTAATGGAGAAAAAATCACAAGTCAAGAAAGGTGTAAGGCGATTAGTGTATTGTTGCATGGCCTCTCTTTAACTCTAGACTTCTATTTATTACCCTTAAAAGGCTATGATGTAGTGCTGGGAACACAATGGCTTTGTACACTTGGTCCTATTTTGTGGGATTTCTCAAAATTGTATATGCAATTCACAGTCCATGGGAGGGAGATAATGCTTCATGGGGTGACATCACCAAGTGACAAGATTGTTGACAGATTGGAAATCACCAAAGAAATAAATAAGAAGAAAAAGGGGGTCTTACTTCAGATCAATGCTCTCACCCTCATGAGTGTACCAGGTACTTTCCTATCCCAAACTTCGTCAAATCTTCCTAATTCAAAGTTATCGCAAGTGCTATAGGGATTTCTTGAGATTTTTGAAGAGCCACGAGGACTCCCTCCCTCTCGTGCTCATGACCATAAAATTCCCCTGAAATTTGGGAGTGAACCATTTTGTGTTCGTCCATACCAATATCCTCACCTATTAAAGAATGAGATCGAGAAGCCTGCAGCAGATATGTTGTCTACTGGTGTTATACGTCCCAGCAATAACCCATACTCTTCACTAGAAAGCTGATGGTTCTTGGAGACTTTGTGTTGACTATTGTGCCCTGGACCAAAATATGATCAAAGACAAGTTTCTGATACCAGTGATTGATGAATTACTCGATGAACTACATGGAGCAAGATTCTTCTCCAAGATTGATCTACGATCAACCTATCATCAAATCCGCATATTCCCTAAAGATATATCAAAAACAACCTTCTGCACATATGAAAGACATTACGAGTTCTGGTTATGCCATTCAGACTCACCAACACTCCATCAACGTTCCAATCCTTAATGAACGAGAGCCTAAAAAATCACCTCCGTAAGTTCACTTTGAAGGTCACCCTCACTATCCTAAAGGCTCACGAACTTTATGTGAGAAAAGAAAATTGCAGTTTTGGCCTAAAAGAAGTCAAGTATTTGGGCCACGTAATTTCTCATGCAGGGGTTGCTGTTGATTCGGAGAAGGTTTCAGCCATGGTGGAATGGCCAAGACCAACCACTCTCAAAGCATTGAGATGATTTGTAGGACTGATAGGTTATTATCAAAGTTTATCCAAAACTACGGAAAGGTAGCCGCTCCTCTCACAAACATGCTTAATAAGAATGGATTTAATTGGAATATGGGAGTTGCAGTGACATTTGAGCAATTGAAACATGCAATAACTTGTGCATCAGTATTAGTTTTGTCGGACTTCTCTAAGCCTTTTATTGTTGAATGCGATGCTTCAAGTGTTGGTGTTGGTGGTGTTCTTATGCAGGATGATAGACCTATCACTTTTTTCGGCCATACTTTGAAGGGAAAAATCTGCAACTCTCCAATATGAGAAAGAGATGTTGGCATTGTTGTTGGCGGTAAAAAAATGGAGACCGTATCTATTTGGCTTATCATTTATAGTACGTATAGACCAGAGGAGTTTGAAGTTTCTGTGGGAGCATAAGATCACAACAGAGATACAGCAAAAGTGGTTGATCAACCTCATGGGCTATGACTTCGTCATCGAATATAAGAGAGGGGCTGAAAACAAAGTGGCAGACGCCTTATCCAGTGGACATGAAGATGGAAGCCTAGCTGCAATCTCCACATCAGTACTAAAGTGGCTGGAATCAATCAAAGAAGAATTACAAATCGTGCCTGAATTGCAGGGAATGGTGAAGAAATGTTTCCAAGATGAATCCTGGGTCTGTGGAAGCATATTGATGGAGAGTCCTCTTCTTCAAAGACAGAATTTATCTTCTCCCAACTCACCGGTTATAGCTACCATTCTATCGAAGATCCACGAAAACACTTATGAAGGGCATCACAAGACACTTCACAGGGTGTGGTCGGTGCTCTATTGGAGGGGAATGAGGAAAGACATTAAAGAGCATGTTAAAGCTTGTGATACATGTCAGAGAAACAAAGGAGAAAACACTTCTTTAGCGGGGTTACTACAACCTCTTCCAATTCCGAATAAAGTGTGGAGTGACATATCCATGGACTTTATAGATGGTCTTCCAAATTTAAGGGAAAATTAGTTCTCTTCGTGGTAGTGGATAGACTTTCAAAATACTCTCATTTTATCCCTATCTCCCATCCTTATACCGCGTCCACTATTGCTCAACTTTTCTTTGAAAACATTTTTAAATTATATGGGATGCCAGAATTGATTGTTTGTGATAGGCACCCAATTTTTACAAGTCTATTTTGGAAAGAGCTATTCCAATTGTAGGGAAGTAATTTCAATTTCAGTTCCTCGTACCATCCTCAAACTGACGGCCAAATGGAGGTAGTCAATCACACACTCGAAATGTATCTCCGCTGCTTTACTGGTTCAAGACAAAAGGAATAGGCTAAATGGATTCCTTGGGCTGAATATTGCTATAACACTGGCTAGCACTCATAAAAAAAAAGGTCATCATATGAGGTATTATATGGACGAGAACCTCCTACTCTCCTCTCTTATGTACCTGAAACTACAAAGAATGAAGCGGTGAATTTGTTGTTGAAAGATAAAGACCAGATTATCAAAGACTTAAAGACCCAACTTGATACGGCTCAGAATCGAATGAAGAAGTTTTATGATGTACATAAAATAGACAAGGAATTCTTGGTGGGAGATTTGGTCTATCTTTAGCTTCAACCATACAAACAAGTCTTACTCTTTCTAAGGAAGAATCTCAAGTTGTCACCAAGATTCTATAGACGATATGAGATTGTTGAACGAATTGGACCAATGGCCTACAAACTTCGGTTACCACCACAGTCAAAGCTCCATCCAGTTTTCCATGTTTCTTATTTAAAAAGGAAAATTGGTGAAAGTTTGGTTGCTCAAGAAACTCTTCCAGTGGTCCAAGAGGAAGAAGACTTCATTATAGCCCTTCCTCAAGCTATTTTGGATACTCAAGTTTGCAAACAGAAGAAGGAAGTTCTCGTTCATTGGCGTGGATTATCACCATCTGATTCTACCTGGGAAAATATGGAGAAAATCAAGTTGAGGTTTCCAAACTTCGTCTTTGAGGACAAGGATGGTCCAAGGGGAGAGGAATGTTAAGGGTACTTGCCATTATTTACATCATCTTCGGTGGCTTATTTGAGTAGTGTATGAGTTGGTTAATTAGTTCCTTGATCATGTCCATGTTCTAAGTAGTGGTCAATTTGCTTTTAATTAGTTGCATGAATTTCTCTTAATTTGTTAACAAGAGTCTTGTATATAAAGAGTCTAAGCATGAATAAAAGGGATAAGCAGAACTATTACTAAACACTGTGTTTTAAGGAGGTTTGGTTCCCCTCGAACTGAATCATTTGTTTCCAATTCTCTTGTTCCAACCATCCGACAAGACAGGGATGGGTAAGAATAAGAAAAACACCACAGGCTTGTGGCCTTCTCTACCAAAATCCACTCCACCACAAGTTTCTACCCGAGTTACTAGATCACAATCAACAGAGATACGTAACAGAGACGCAAAATTTCATGAGACGTGAAATTGTGAAAGTTAACTAGTAGATTGTTTCCAAATATTTGAAAATCTATTGTAAGAAATAAGAAAAACAAATCTTTGAAGTTTATAAAATTGGCATGACTTCAATCAAATGTAATTCAATTACAATATTATTATCGTAGATTGCACATAAATAACCAATTATCAAGCTTTATATTAATGATAGTCATATACTGATATTAAATAACGTAATTTTAATATCAGAATTAAAAAAGGATCCATATGTAACTCGTGACATGCTACCTAACATACGTATTTCTTTTTTGGTTCCTTGAGAGATTACTTAATGTGATTGCTTGCCCTACATATTATGGCTTAGAAAATGTGTTTGACTTTGAATCGCACACCATTTATTTATACGAAGGGAGCTTTCACCTTTCTTTGTTTAGGTGTTCATGTGCTTATCGGGATTTGTAATGCATTCTCACTCGTAATCAGCTTCATTTTCAACTCTATGAAGTCCTTTTTTCGAAGATATCAAAATATTGTGTAGTGGTTGGAGTGGGTAATCTTTCTATTCAAGACGTGATCACAAGTGTCATTGCCTTCTATTGCTTTAGTTTATATACTGATTATCTAAAGAAGGTAAATTTGTATAAGAAGGTAAATTTGTTTTATCAATTTATAAGAAGGTAAATTTGTATTATTAAATATAAAATTTTATAACACTAGATATTACAATTTATAAAAATATATTTATATATTTTAGTTAATTAAAAACTTAATCATATTTAATTATATTTTTTTTAAAAAAAATAAGTGATATTTGGGAGTCTCAAAAATATTTTAGTAGTTTATATTATTTCTTTTGATACTAAAATTCAACCAAAGAATGTGTAAATATCAGCTGAGCATTGTTTTATATTGATAAATTAGTATGTTTGAGAACTATTTTCTATATAAATGTAAGGAACCCATCAAAATGATCCCTTGTTTGATAGGAGTGAAAAAAGAAAGGGAGAATTGCAGAGGGGGGAGGTAAAAATAGAGAAAGAGAAAAGAGAGATTTTGTTTTTGAAAAGGGAATAGAGAGAATTATTTGGTAATATCATGACTAATTTCTTTTTTTATGACCTTCTAAGTTAAAAAAAAGAGGGGTCATTTTTATTTATTATGTAGAAATTAGATACTCTTTTTTATAATTTTCTTAATTTCAAAATACAAAATTTCTTCGTAAATAATCACTATTAATTTCGTAGATTCATTTTATTTTATAAATAAATATTAATTACCTTAAAATTTTAATAGTAAATTTACATATATTCTTAAAATTTGTCACTTTTATTAGAATTGTTCTCATATATCAAATTTTATTAAATATATCTTTGCTTTACATATCTATCTAAAATTTATTAAATATATCACATCAATTTTTTTCATCACTTGTATATAAAGCTTTTAAGTTTTGTTTACCTTAGAGGGCTCTCGACCCGTTTGTTTTCTGATAGGATCTTCTCTCTTGGGTCCATGAATATTCAAACTTAAATACCACCATCATCTTTTGTTTTCTGCAGCACAATCATGTTGCTGAAACGTAAAATTGCTGAAGTGACCCATGAAGGTTTACCCCAACCAAAATCCATCTCCTACAGCGGAGACCCGCACAAGCCTCGGCAGTGACAGAGCCAGAAGTTTAAGATAAGAGGGCTCAAATATTTAATTTTTTAAAATATTGGAGGGACCAGTGTACTAATGGGTTCCAAATAATTTCGTCCTTGTATATATATATATATTAAAAATAAAAATATTTAATTTTTTAAATGTTGAGGGGCTCAGTGCACCATAGGCCCCCACGTAGCTCCGTCTATGAGCCTCGGGTTGTTCGTTGACGCTAAAACTAGTTGCGATATCGCAAAATTAATCAAACTTTTTCTGAAAGCCATGTTTTTGACGAATCCTGATAAAACTCCAGGAGGCCTGATGCTGTAATGGAAGATTCTTTCAGGAGAATTGGGATATCATTGGAGGGGACGTGATAGAAGCTGTTAATGATTTTTTCTTGAGAGAAAATTTATTGAAAGAGTGGAATAAAACCTTTGTGAGTCTGATCCCTAAACAACAAAATGCTACCAAGTTGGAGCAATTTAGGCTCATTGATTGCTGTAACATATTCTATAAAACCATTACCAAGATATTGACCAATAGATTGAGGAAGAATTTGGGGAAAATTTATAGATCCAGCACAAAATGCTTTCATCAAAGGGAGAACAATAGGCACTAACATCCTATTATGCCAGGAAATTCTCAAGAGCTACAACATCAACACCAAAATGAAGCACTTTACTATAAAGATTGATCTAGCCAAGGCATATGATTCAACCAACTAGAAATTTCTGTTTAACATTTTACAAGCAGCAGAGTATCCTCCCTTCTTTAAGAAATGGGTGGAAACATGTGTCTCGACAGTTTCTCTAGCTTTCTTGATAAACTATGAACCCACCAAACTAGTAAGAGTTAAAAAGGGATTGAGGCAAGGAGATCCACTATCCCCATTACTCTTTATGCTATGTATTGAGATGCTACCAATCATAATAGCACAAAATGTGGAAAAATGTCCAGAACTTCAGTACCATCATAGATGCAGAGGTGACAAAATAACACATCTAACATTTGCGAATGACTTGTTACTTTTTTGCAGGGCAGACAAACGATCCATCGGAGTACTCATGCAATCATTGGAGGAATTTAAAGCTATATCCGGCCTAAAGAGCAATCCGAGGAAGAGCTCCTTTTACCTATCCTTAAAGCTAATTGTGAAGCTGCATCAGAAGCTACGGAGAAGGGGCTACATCAAGGAAGCCTTCCTATCAAATATCTGGGGAGTAACAATCTCACAAAAGAGGGTTATGACTACTGATTGTAAACTATTGATGGACTCTTTTGATAGCAGAATAAATCATTGGTGTAACAAATTTTTAAGTTATGGGGAAGACTACAATTGGTACAGTTAATACTAAGCAACCTAACAAGCTACTGAATTAGCTACTTGTCACTGTCAAAAAGTGTTTTGAAGGAGATAGATAAAAAACTCTTGAAGATGCCCCCTTGAATGTCTAAAGATGGAAGCTTCAGCACACAACCTGTCAAGCAATGACTCTAGTTGAGACAAATTATCAAACACCTACTGCACTGTTCACGCAAGTCTTCTTCAAGTGAAAATGTTGGAACTTCAGTCCCTCAATTTGATCAGAGTATATGATGAATCTCCAGGATGGCAACTCATTTCCTCCCAAATCAATGAAAGTATGACAGATGTTTTGTGTGTATATGTAAAAGAATGCAGCTCTACTGATGTATATGAATGAAACAGTGAATTTTCAGTTTGCAAACTCTGAATGTGTAAAAACTACTTCTGTTACTCACTCATCAAATTGTAATTTTTCTTCTGAAGGAATAAAGGATGTGGAAAGATAACTATCTAATCATAGAAGATTGAGTTGGGGCTTGTAATTGAAATTTCACTGTCAAGGCTTTTTCTAAAACTAATTTTCAGGTTTTGAAAACAGAACATGAAAGGTTTTATCTCTACTTCTGCTGCTCAACTTGAAATTTGCTACTAAAAACAAAATAACAATGAAAACATGACAAGAAGATCGAAATTTGGAAGGAAAATGACCTTGTATTGAAGGTTTTCTATTTTTTTCATTATATTCTGAAACATGAAAAGATGATGAGCTTTATATTAGCTTCATATCATTCGGATACAATTTGGAAACTAAATCTAAAGGACAAAAACTTAATCTGATGAGTAAAGCTATACTAGTACAAACATTTCCTGATTTGGCAATACACAAAAGCAACTTCATTGTCTTTAGCATAACTGAAACTAACAAAGGTAAAAGCTGAAACTAGTAACAGCATGAACAGTAATTGATTTCTTCTGCAGCAAATTGATTCTTCAGCAACCAAAATTCTGACATTGCATGTCTGATTCTCAGTCACGAAAAATGAAATGTTTGTCGTGCTAGCTGAACTTGTTGTGCTTGACTCTAATGAATCTTGATTACTTTAATTAATCTCCCTTAAATCTGGTTTCAGGATTTTCTTTGCTTTTACTTCTTCTGTTCTGTTCTTCTTCATCATGCAATTTCAGAATCCTTCTTCACTTTGCATATTCTGAATTCTTCATGACTGCTTCTGTCTTCTCTTCATCTTCCTTTTTGCGTTGAGTTTCACCCATTTGGACTTGTTCTTCATTCCCTCGATCCATGCAACCTTGAATTATGTCTAGGATCATCAATTCCAATCTCCATTTGCTCCTGATCTCCTTCAGCTTACCTTTCAGCTTTCTTTTCCTCCTAACTTTCATTGACATTGCCAACTCTTCTACCATTTTCAACACCTCAAGCTGCACAAGACAATTCAACTCAACAAAAACTAAGAAACTTTTTGTGGGGCGGATCAGGAAATGGAAGCAAAATGGCAAAAGTGCGCTGGGATACAATATGCAAACCAAATAACAAGGGGGCTTGGGACTACAATCAACAAGATTACTAAATAGAGTAAGTTAGGCCAAGAATCTGTGGAGGTTATGTAGCAAGAAGGAAGATCTATGGGTACAGTGGATACATCATATATACAACAGGAAAAGCAACATATGGCAACTAGAACTGAGGCAGAATATGACATGGAACTTCAAGCAAATCTTACCCTGCGTATGGTTAGCGTCTACAGCAGGTAGAGACAGGATGAGACGGGACAAAGTTAGACGGGACAGGACAAGAACTGAAGACAGTGAGATATTTAGTTGCAGTGGACATGACAGAAAATATTGTCCTTGTCCTGAGGACAGAAATGTGTTTGGTTGTAGAGGACAGAACAAAAAACAGTGTTAATGACAAAAATGCCCTTGTAGTATAATAAGAAGAGTTGATGTAATTCATTTATT
>JANIPN010000005.1:7357253-7370909 GCA_027478595.1 Erythroxylum anguifugum
AAATCATGAACATGCATTGTGCACCTTCTAATTGTTACGTGTGCATTCTGAAATGTTTCTAAATGACCAATTGGTAACATTTGTATACTGTAACTGTTATAGAGGTACTCTTAGAGCGTCAATCCACTTACGTCACTGAGACTTCCAGGTAGTAGCTCGGAAGTACAGGTGAGTGACTGAGATGGCTTTTGCTCAATTATTATATGTTCACTGTGGAGATAATGGCGGAAATTGTGTTTTGTTTATGATTGAATTCCGGACGGCGAGTCCGATGAATTGGGAGAACTGGCATAGAAGTGTTTCTGGTTGTGATTTTGTGAACTGAACTGCTTATACTATGATCAATTGTGAGATACTGTACTGTGATCAATTGTGATATACTGTGATCGATTGTGATATACTGTGATTTGCTCGCTATACTGTGTTTCATTTCGCTGCCTCTACTGGGGCAAACTGTTTTATACTGACTGTTCAATTGGGCATATGCATTGCATACATCAATGCATAAACTGATAATAACAATAGTTGTGACCAGAGTCACGACTGATACTGATACTGATACTAAAAAAGAGCCTTGAGCTTGAAGGGAGTCTTACTCCCTAGACGCCAAGCGTCCACTAAACACTGTTTACTGATTAAGCGCTCGGTCACAACACTGTAATAAAATAGGAAAGTGTCACATGTGCATTGCATACATACTGGACTGAATAACTGAATATCTGAAATGTCTTTTTGCTGTATATAATGATATGATACCACTGACTATAGTATTACTGTGATTGTATTATTATTATTACTGTAAATTGTTTGTGTGCTGCATGAATTGGGTGAACCATCGATGATGGTTCCTTACTGAGTTCGCAAAAACTCACCAAAATTTTGCATCTATTTTTCAGGTCTTGAAGAATACTCCGGTTGACACGGGAGTATGTCTACTGTAGGCAAGTGAAGGATAGAGGTCGGGATCAGTTCGTGTCTGCATTAGTGTTCCATTCAAATTGTATTCTGAAATCTCTGTATTTATAATGAGCTCAATTTGATTATAGCTTTTTGTTTATTAAATGATTGTAAATTATTGTTGAATGATTGTATTAACTGAACATGTTTATATCTGAACGTGGGCTCAAATTGTTTACTGTTGATTTCGCACACTTCAGTGTCAAAAAAAATAAAAAATAAAAAAAATCGTATACTGAGTTTCGACTGACTGATGTAGTACGCCACCCTCACGGGGCACGGACTCGGATATTACCAACGATGTCAGGTTCGGGTCACGCGGGAGTGGGGTGTTACACAAATCTTTTCACAACACTGTCAAGTTTGGTGACAACTCCATAATACCTGTTATGGGAAAAGAAAGTGTTACTCTCTAAACCAAGGAAAACTCCACCCATACTATCTCTAACATTCTTGTTGTTCCAAATTTAAAGACTAACTAGCTTAGTGTACGTCAGTTGCAAGAAAAAGGGTATAAGATTTTATCAAAGATGAAGTATCTCAAATCCAAAATACAAAGTTGGGCTTAATTGCTCTAATTAACATGACTATTAATATCTCTACACAACCACTTATTTATGATTCTCAACAAAATTGAAAGATGTGGCATGATTATGGAATTTTCGTTATGGTCACCTGAATTTTTATGGGTTGAAGACTCTACAGCAAAAAACAGAAGAAGAAGGTAACTTGCCTTCTTCAAATTACTACTTTATCTTAAGTTTATGAAAAATGTGTTGATACCAAACAACATCATAATCAATTTCCACAAGAAAAGTCATGGAGAGCAAAAAACACGTTAGAGTTAGTGCATTATAACCTTTATGGCCCAATAAATCCATCTTCAAGTGGAGGTAAAAGATATATAATTATCTTCATTGATGACTTTAGTAAAAAAATTTAGGTATATTTTTTGCAAGAAAAACCTAAAGCTTTTGCTGCTTTCAAAAACTATAAAGTATTGGTTAAGAAAGAAATAGGTAGCCTGATCAAAGTTCTTCGTACAGACCATGATGGAGAATGTATCTCACAAGAATTTGCAAAATTTTGTGAGAACCATAGAATCCGAAAGCAACTTACGTCAGCTTACACACCTCAACAAAGTGGAGTTTGTGAGTGGAAAAATCACACTATTTTGTATATGATGTGAAGCCTTTTGATGAAGAGTTGCACTCCAAAACTTTTTAGCTTAAAGTAAATAATTGGACCATTCATATTTTGAATAGAAGTCCCACGCTTGTTGTTCAAAATATGACACCAGAATAAGCATATAGCGAAAGGAAACTGATGGTAGATCATTTCGAAATTTTTGGGTATGTTGCCTATGCCCATATTTCAGTCTATAAAAGGACAAAGCTAGATGACAAAGGAGAGAAATGCATTTTTCTTAGTGATCAATCAAGATCTTATAAACTTTACAATCTTATCATTAAGAAAATTGTTATCAGTCGTGATGTAGTTTTTGATGAAGAAAATTTTTGGCCATAGAATAATAATGTTGTTAAACAACAAATACCTGCCAATTTTGATGGAGTTAACGAACAGGAGAGGTAGCAACCAGTAGAAAATGTTCAAGAAGTTCTACTGGATGGTCTATCAGATGTTCCAAACATGACAATAATAGTAGAAAATGAAGAACGACCTCAATATGTCATAAGAAGACCTAAATGGATGGCTGATTACAAGGTAATTGTAATTGACCAATCTGAGGACCCACTTACACATGTTGATATATTTTCAGATTGTGATCCTGCAACTTTCAAAGATGCTATCAAAGATTCAAAATGGAGAAAGACATTGGATGAATAAATTGCAGCCATTGAATGGAGCAACACTTGGGAGTTGACTGATCTTGGAGATAGAGGGAAATTCCTCATTATTTGCCTATATATGGATGATCTTATTTTTACTGGAAATGCTAAAGAATCTATGATGGTTGAATTTGATATGTCTTATCTTAGAAAGATGCATTATTTTTAGGTATTTAAGTGGTGCATTCAGCAGCTAGAATTTTTATTTCTCAGAAGAAATATGTGCAAGAAATTTTGGATAGGTTTCAATGAGAAATTGCAATTATTTTAGCAGGCCTACTATTTAAAGCTTTTTCGAAATCCTGAAGGAAGGAAGATTGACATCACACTTTACAAGCAGTTTGTAAGGAGTTTAATGTATTTAACCACTATAAAACAAGACATAATGCCCCGGAGAGTCCAAAGGAGATTTATCTCTTAGCTGCAAAAATATTCTTTTAATACTTATAAAGGACTTCTAATTATAGGTTTTTCTACAAGAAAGGTAAAAAAGTCCAGATATATTTGGCTTTATAAATAGTGATTATGCCAGAGATCAAGATGAGAGAAAATGCAATTCAGGACATGTTTTCATGCTCCTTTCAAGATTTATTTCGTTGTCTTCAAAATAGCAAGAAATTGTCACGTTATCAACAACCTAAGCAGAGTTTGTAGATATAATAGCTTATGGATGTCAAGCAATCTGGCTAAGGAAAATAATTGAAGAGTAGCATTTCAAGCAAGAGGGAGCTATTACAATTTACCGTGGCAATAATTTTGGCATCAAACTCTCTACAAATCCTATTTTACATGGAAGAAGCAAGCATATAGATGTGAAGTTTCAATTTCTAAGGGACCTCAAAAGTGATGGAATTATTAATCTTTTCTACTGCAAGAGTGAAGATCAGATTGCTGACATAATGACTAAGTCACTAAATTACCTAGATTTCATAAGCTAAGGAAACTACTTGGAGTTTGTGCACTTGATAAGTCTTATTAAACTGAATGTTTGAAAACTTTTAGATTAAACGAGGGATTGTTGGATATATTTGTTTCACTTCTTAATTGTATATGTCAATAATAGTTTTTCCAGTGGTTTAAGTTTGCTTTGGTTTTACCCAAACCACTTTGCTTTGGTTTTACCTAGACTTTTAGAGAATACATAGCTTTAGGCGGCTTTATTGAAATTTGTTGCACTTTATTATGAGTTAGTGGTTACACTTCCTAGTTTCAAACATTTATGTGTTGGGTTTAGCTCTATAAATAAGGTAGCTTCTTATTGTGAAAGTATGTCAGTGGCATCAGAGTAATAAAAGTTCAGTTTTTTATTTCCCTAGTATGCCTCTCTTTCTCTATATATTTATCATTTTGATGCATGTGTTTTACAATAAAAGTATTTTTAAAATTACAACATTAATTATATTTTGATGTGCTTTCATTATATTTTTATTTCCCTTAAACTTAAACTTTCACATATTTTTAATTATATTATAATTAAATTACTAATTTTATTAAAAATAAAATTATAAATAATATATATTTTATTATCATTAAAATAATAATTTAAAAATTCACTTAATCCAACAATCTAATTTGATGAATTAATTGATAGCGTAGAACTTACTTTTAAAAGTGTATTCAATTTATAAAAAAATTGTTTCATAAACTTATCGTTGTCAATATGATTAAGAAATAGAATTAGTCTTGGCTTGTCTCATTTTAATTGGCAAACATTATGCTACAAAAGAAAGTAAGCAAATGATGATTAAATACCCAATAACGTACTTTAATCAATCACACTCGCACGCCGACGGTTGCTTCAATCTTCGTTGATGCTCACACGTGTCAATTCCTGGTACGAACTTTCCAAAATCAGTGTCACAGTCGAGGTGAGTTTATTAATTACTGTTGTCCGAAAATATTCAATATACATATATATAAATGCCTTTTTATTTATTTTTTCATTTTTCGTGGTCTTTTTCTTTTCTCTGCTTCTCCATTTCTTTTGTTTTCTCGGGAAACAAGCAGACTTGGAGAAAACAAGGAAGGAAAATGCAACACCCGAGGCTTAAACAGCAGCAGCAGCAGCAAGCTTTGATGCAACAAGCTCTACTTCAACAACAGTCTCTTTACCATCCTGGTCTTCTCGCTGCTCCTCAGGTTTGTTTGTTCTCCGTTTCTCTCGCGCTCTCTGTGATTTTCAAGTTGTTGATTTGAGTGATTGCGAATTCCTTATCAGAAAATCTTGGGTTTTCAGTTTTGTAAATGGGTGCGTTATAGTGTCTTGTTTGTATTTCTGTTTTTTGGGATTTTGATGGTCTAGGGTTTGGATTTCCCTCCCTTTCTAACTGTCCTTTTGAGTTTGCCTGTCGATGTGCTTTCTCTGCTACGTTTGAGGCTTAACCAGTTATTAGTACTCGTACGTAAGGGTTTTGAGTTATTATTTGTTCATTTTGGGCTTTTAGGTGTTTTTAGGAACAAATGAGAAGCATGGTTTTTTAGTGTGTTACGGGCTGTTGTGTACTTTGGTGCCTTTAAATTTATTTCGTTTTGAGTTGCTTGTGGGTTCTTATTCTGTTTCAATTCTTGCTTTAGTTTGACTTGGTAATGCCCATTTGAAGTTCCACGGAATCTAAGCTATTGTTTACTTCTTTCCAGCTTGTCTGGAAGTTTCGACTTCTACTACTTTTTATTTTGATTGGCATGTATTTTCCAATTTGACATGCATGGATAACAGTTTCAATGTGTTGCGCTGCTCTAAAGCTGCATTCTATAAATTTACATAGTTGTCAATGTACATTTCTCAATATGTAGTTGCGATGCCCATGATTTCGTTTCTTGATTAAATGAAAAGGAATGCCATACTGGTTTTATTCATGTGCCCTCCTGAGAAGCTAAAAAACGTGGAGTACTTCATCCTGAGGAATTTAAAGCCATTTTCTAGCTTTCTTTAATTGCTGCGGAGATGGTGACAGAGGAAGCATCATCCAAATTATTGTTACTTTGATGTGATCAATACATTAAGTGATGCTAAACTTAGAACCAGAATTGGAGTAGGATTAATGATCTTTGGTGTCTGTATTCTATTACTCAAATCTTTTTATCTTCTTGAAGAAGCATATTGTTGTCTAGTGGTTGCATTCACCTGATTTGTGTCAAAATTGTGGTATCAGTTTGCATTTTGTTGTCTTTTCTCTATCGTGGTTGTATCTGAAACAACCTGTTTCACTTTAAGTACTTTGGGTTAGGCAGTATAGATGGGCTTTTTCTTAGTTAGCCTTTTTCTTTCCTTTCGATTTTCTTTCCTTTTTTACATTTTGATTTTGCAGATTGAACCAATTCCCAGTGGAAATCTGCCTCCTGGTTTTGATCCAAGTACTTGCCGCAGTGTGTGAGTCTTTGTCTTAGATATTCCCTTCTTATTTTTCATATTTTCTTTTCTTGTGTTTTCTGTCCACACATTCTTTTGTTGCTTCCAGTGTCTTTTAATTTTTTCATAAAGAGATTTTCTTGTAAACTAAATCACTTACGATTGTTGTTTTCATTTCTGGTGTTAGTAACTATTTATTTGTTGGTTATAATCATACTAGGATGACTGCGTGTGTGATATTACTTGATTATGATAATTGATAACGAGTTTACTTATAGGTTCATTTATTTTGTTTTGTTTTCTTAAATTTCTAGTTTCTTTATTTTTGAACAAATGCAGATATGTAGGAAACATCCATACACAAGTAACTGAACCACTTCTCCAAGAGGTTTTTGCAAGTACTGGCCCTGTTGAAGGGTGCAAGCTAATCAGGAAGGAAAAGGTAATGAATGAATGCTTTCATTGATCTGAGAACTCCACAGACATTGTCTGCTACAAGGGCTAAACAGAAACATATCAATTGAATTAAAGGAAGGCAAAATCTAACTTACCAATATCTTATAAAGTGTAAGAATAAGACCATATTTGGGATAGTGTATAACATTTAAGTGAGCTATGCTTCTTAGTTTTCCATTAAGTGTTAAAATGTTTGTATGCTATTTTGTTATTGTTGACTTAACCTTTATGTTTGTTTATGCAGTCGTCATATGGATTCATTCACTACTTTGATCGCAGATCAGCTGCCCTTGCAATATTGTCTCTTAATGGAAGGCATCTGTATGTAGCTTGCCTTATATGATTCCCCTCCATTTTGTTTTTACCCACTTTATTGATCTGGGAATGTCTTTGCCTCACTTTGTGTTGTGGTTTGTAGATTTGGGCAGCCTATCAAAGTAAATTGGGCATATACTAGTGGTCAGAGGGAAGATACATCTGGTCTGTTACTCTTTTTGTTTAACATTTTGATCGAACAAATACTTGTTTAGTCATTTGAATTCCTACTTAAGTGATCATTTTGAGATGCAGGTCATTACAACATTTTTGTTGGGGATCTTAGCCCCGAGGTTACAGATGCAATGCTGTTTGCCTGCTTTTCAGTCTATCCTAGTTGTTCGTGAGTTTCTCCTCTCATTTCTAGTGTGTGCCTTTACAAAAAATTTATGTTTTCCAATATGAAAAATCATAGAAATTTGGCAGAAGAAATTTAGGTTCATTATTTGTCTTAATGATCTAATCAGTTGGCCTAATACCTGTCTGGCTGTGTGCTGGTTTCAGTGATGCAAGGGTCATGTGGGATCAGAAGACTGGACGTTCAAGAGGATTTGGATTTGTGTCCTTCCGAAATCAACAGGTATTTTTTATTTTGAGTTACATATTCCACGTCTTTTTTTTGTATTTTTGTTTCATGGTTTGACATACTTGTTCCTGTTCAGGACGCCCAAAGTGCAATAAATGACTTAACAGGTATGTACGGTGAGACTAGATTATTTCCTTATCTAGAGAGGTCTCAAATCAAGATTAGTGGTTGTTCAGATTATAGCATTTTCTGGGTGGGAATGTGTGAAAGCACGGTAATTCTGAGCACCCCACCCCTTCCAAAGAATATTGCATAGAAAAAGAAACATGAAAATACAAAATTATAATTGGACTTATAATTTTTTCAAAGCTGCAATACCCGCAATACCCGGCTATAATGTGAATTCTTTTCATTTGTCATAGGGAAGTGGCTTGGAAGTAGACAGATTCGTTGTAATTGGGCGACCAAAGGTGCTGGTGCTAATGAGGACAAGCAAAGCTCTGATGCCAAAAGTGTTGTGGAACTAACTAATGGCACCTCAGGTCAGTTGCATAGGATCTGAAATCATGAGAATTAACTTTAGGAGGTTGATACGGTTGTCTGAACCTCCATTATTTTGTTATAAATTGTGGGAGTATGTTAGCTCAGCTGCTTAAAGCCATATCATTGAGCTGGAGAGATTGATTTGTTTTTGAATTTTCTTGTTTGAAGTTTAAAGGTGTTTGATCTTATTTGCTGATTTCAAGGCAGACAATTGCTGGAGCAAGTAGTTTTACTTTGTTTGTGTTTCCTATGCAGAAGATGGCAAAGAGGCATCAAATAACGAGGCCCCTGAAAACAATCCTCAATATACTACTGTTTATGTGGGCAATCTTTCTCCAGAGGCAAGAGACTTTTCTTCTCATTCACTATTTCTGGGCTATTAATCATGTGCTCATCTTTGAATAATATCTTTTCCATTTGTAAATGCATGAAGTTTGCCTGATGTTCTTGAACAATTCTACTTGCATGAAATCTTTAATTAACTTATTTTTCATTCTGACAGGTAACTCAGCTTGATCTTCATCGCCATTTCCATTCACTAGGTGCTGGTGTGATTGAGGAGGTCCGAGTGCAGCGAGATAAAGGATTTGGTTTTGTAAGGTACAGTACTCATGCGGAGGCAGCTCTTGCTATTCAGATGGGGAATGCCCAATCCCTTCTATGTGGAAAGCAAATAAAGGTACGGGAATGGGAATGGTGTGGACTATCCCAATGCATCTATACAGAATACTTTTGTGACTGAGTGGGCTATTAATGATGAATCATCGTCAAATCATCCTTTTCTGGGACTGAAGATTGACTTAAATTTCTGTTCTACTGTGCTTGTAGTGCTCTTGGGGTAGCAAGCCTACACCTCCAGGGACAAGTTCAAACCCGCTTCCTCCCCCGGCAGCAGTCCCATTGCCAGGCATCTCAGCGACAGATATCTTGGCCTACGAGCGGCAACTAGCAATTAGCAAGATGAGCGGTGTTCACGCCTTGATGCATCCACAGGGGCAACATCCTCTTAAACAGGCATCAATGGGAATGGGTGCTGCCGGAGCTAGCCAGGCGATATATGATGGTGGATTCCAAAGTGTTGCTGCGGCCCAGCAGTTGTTGTACTATCAGTGAGACGAGTCTGTATTTCTCTTTAATCTATATTTGAGCGTTTCATCTGAGTTCTAAACTTGTAGAAGTTTTTTCTGCGCACTATCTAGTGGTGAGGTTGTTCTTGTTACCCTTGGATTGAAATCATGTGCTTGGCCATCTGTATGGATGTATAAGGTACCTATTACATGCCTTTCTGTTTTCTACCATGTAGAGGTGAGTTGGGTGTTATCTATCATGTGGGGATGAGTGATTACTATTATTAGAGAGGAATGGCTGTTACTCTGGAGAAAATGATATGCCTTAAAGCTTCAATTACCCTGAAGTTGTCATAACTATGACTTCTGGTATTCCTTTCCTTTCTGTGTTTTCCTCTTTGGCCCTTTATTTATTTATTTATTATATAATTTGAACCATAGGGCTTAAGAGTAACAAAATGAGATATACAACAAAAGGCTTGAGTGGAGGGAGATTCCTCCTGTGCTCCATGGTTACTTCCCACTTCCATTTCATGGTATTATCCTTTAAAAGATGTACTTGGGCCCAAACCAAGCATTAATTATAAAGAGTTGTTTATGTCATGGAACAACTTAAACAGGAATTACAAGTTCACTGAAAATTATTTAACTAATGGCAGTTGAATGGAGTTGGCGTAGGGTTGTTGCGAGATTCATTTGGTCGTTGGTTAGGGGGATGTTCGTTTCGAATTGGTGTTTTGACTATCTTAGTGGGGGAGTTATGCTCTATTCGAGATGGTTTGATTTTTGCGTGGGATCACGGTTTTTCGCAAGTCATTGTAGAATCTGATAGCTTGGAGGCGGTACGGATGGTAACTTGTGGTGTTATCTCTTCACATCCTCTGTCTGTTTTGATTGTGGATATTCAAGCTTTACTTGCTAAGAATTGGAGTTGCTATATTCGGCGTGTGCTTCGCGAAGGTATTTTTGCAGCGGATTGTCTGGCTAAATTGGGTCATGGCATAGTATCAAATTTTCAGATTTGAGATTATATTCCTACAGCTCTTTCTTTAATTGTATGGGCTGATACTTATGGTATTTTTTTTAATGAGGTAGTTTAGTCTCTTTTAATTGTAACAACAAAAAAAAAGAGCACACTATTTGTTTATTATATGACTACGAGAATTTATTCACCATCCCGAAAGAAAAAGAGATGAGATGTGAAAGTGTACTAAAACGATGCCTTCCGTTGGCCCAATCACAAAACGGTGAGTCTTGCTTGGCCCATCAAAATATCCACATACGAACGTTGCCGTTTTGGAGCGGAGTAACTACGCTTCCCCCGTTTTGAAGGGTTTTGAAGAGGTTTTGAAGTTTCTTGGCTTTATAGATCCCACTCCCTCAATCTCCGTCTTCTCTCCCGAACCGGGTCAGCTCCGACCCGAATGATGGAAGTTGAAATGGAAGCTTCACCCTCCTTCTTCGACCCCCAGGATCTCTCCGACAGAGAGCAGTTTCGTCGCTACGGGTACTCTACTTCATACTAATTACTTTCCTTCTCAAAAAATTCAAATCTGTTTCTTTTGATTGATTTCTTTTTTCTATTTCTAGAAAGAGGCACTCGGCCTCAAGCTTATCGCCGCAAAAGGGAGACAATACGCCTTCGAAATTCAAGGAGTCGAGGCTCTTATACGACGGCCACAGCATACATAGCCCCACCAATGCGGCGCTCCTTCTCGAGAACATCAAGCAAGAGGCTGATAGCATTGACGGTTTTCACTTTGATGCCGCTCCCGCCAAGTCCGAATTCGGAGCTGACTCTATCCGACAGTTCGCCAGTCAGTCAATTAAGACTTTCAAGGTTGAGGATGATTCGTTCACTGATAGCGCCGAGGCTACTTTTTCTTTGTTTGCTTCTCTTCTCGATTCTTCTATTCAAGGTCGGTTATTTGTTTTGCGATGTTTGTATGTTAACCAAGTTTCGACATTTTTGTGAATTTATGTGACTGTCGTTTTTCGTCATATTGCAGGATTGATGTCTATTCCTGATCTGATTTTAAGATTTGAAAAAACTTGCCGAGATGTTTCGGAGTCAATCAGGTTTGTCTTCTGTGTTCGGAGGGTATTTATGAGTTTGACAAAATGGCGGGCCTGAGCTATGAGTTAGGATCTCTAATTAGTTGTTAATCTGAGACATTTTCGTATTGGATGCGATTAGGACCTTTGATTCCCTTTAAGATGAATGCTTCCTCCATGATTCTTGTACTTAGTTTAAATATACTTAAGCATTATTACTTAATTACTGATCATGCTTAAAGGCTGCAAGAATGGATGGAGCTCTTATTCACGTTGTTAGTTAGTTGTTGTTGTTGCTCATGGGTAACTGGACTGCACAACATTTACTTTTACTATAGGTATGGATCTGGTATACGTCATAGAGTTGTGGAGGACAAGCTAATGAGGCAGAAGGCTCAGCGGCTTCTTGATGAGGCTGCAACTTGGTCTCTTCTGTGGTATCTATATGGGAAAGGCAAGAGCTTATCATTCTTTCCATTCCATTTTATATGTGTTTAAGAATTTGAATTGGGGATTGGTGGTGCTCATCATGGTATGAGTTTTCTTTTGTTGTACCTTTTTGAGCTTTTTGTGATGTATATGCTTTATATTTTGTAGTGACAGGGGAGCCCCCAGAAGAGCTTATTGTGGTACTTTTCCTCGCATTGAGTGCTTGGCAGTTTCTGTTTGCTTAAGCATCCTTTGTGTATAAACTAATAATTTCCCGCATTTTTTTTCCTGATGGCAGTCACCATCAACCTCGCATTTGGAAGCTTGCCAGTTTGTGGTGACTGATCATACAGCCCAACTTTGCCTTCGAATTGTCCAATGGCTGGAGGGATTAGCCTCTAAAGCCCTCGATTTGGAAAGCAAGGTGATTAATTTCATCAAATATAATTAGGTTTTGCAATACTGAGGAAAGATGTTTGTGTTATTTTTGACCTGAATATCCTGCAAACAATTTGGTGCCTTTTTTTTTCGTAAGATGTACATGAGACTAGTGTGAATCAACTTCTGACTTAACTTTCTGATTTTCAATATACTATTCTTGGGTTTCTGATTCACAAGATAAGTCTTAATATGTTTTGTTTGACATGTACATTGGTTAATTACTGCAGGTGAGAGGAAGTCATGTGGGCACATACCTACCCAATTCTGGGATTTGGCACCATACTCAACGGTTTCTGAAAAAAGGTTCTTCTAATATAAATACCGTTCACCACTTGGATTTTGATGCCCCGACTCGCGAGAATGCTCATCAACTACCAGATGACAAAGTACTTACTTATACATCTTACTAAGTCTGTTACCCTTCCAATTATGTATTCATCCTCATTATACTGCAATTTTGCATGTAAATTTCTTTTGGTTCTGACTTCTGTGAAATGATTGTTACATCATTTTTGGCACAACGAAGTTTATGGAAATTTAGTTTAGAGTTTGAATTATGACACTCCATTGTGCAAAATTGCAGTCTACATATACAAACTTCAGAATAGTTTCATTTTGTTTAAAGCAGCAATTTTCTTTCACTTCTGCAGAAGCAAGATGAATCCCTTCTAGAGGACGTCTGGACACTATTAAGGGCAGGAAGGATGGAAGAGGCGTGCAACCTTTGCCGCTCTGCTGGACAGGTATCTAAAAAACTGTAGGGAAATTGAATTAGTGGATATGGTTGTATATTTGTTATTTACTGGTCATATTGATTCCACTTTGGCAGCCGTGGAGGGCAGCAACTTTGTGTCCATTTGGAGGAATGGACTTGGTTCCTTCCATTGAAGCCCTATTGAAGAATGGGAAAAATAGAATACTGCAGGCTATTGAACTAGAAAGTGGGATTGCCCATCAATGGCATCTGTGGAAATGGGCTTCTTATTGTGCCTCAGAAGTAAGCATGAGCTTCTTGTACCATTTTCTTATTTTTGAACCTATTTCTTCTGCATATTTGTTATATCAGTTTTGTTTATTAATTTATCTTTTCCGTCTTCAACTTTATTCTGTAGAAAATTGCAGAGCAAAATGGTGGGAAATTTGAAATAGCTGCATATGCAGGCCAATGCAGCAACTTAAAACGCATGCTTCCAGTATGTACAGACTGGGAGGTATTGGTTCCTCTTTTTCTGTCTTACGTTTGTTTTCGTGAAACTATCTTCTCTGAGGAGAATCTGATTATGTAAATAGTTAACAATGTGATAATTATTATATATGCAGTCAGCATGCTGGGCGTTGGCAAAGTCTTGGCTTGATGTTCAGGTGGATTTGGAATTAGCCCGCTCTCAACCAGGAAGATTGGAGCAGCTTAAAAGCTATGGTGATGGTCTTGAAGGAAGTGCTGGGAAAATGGATGTTGCATCTCATCCTTCAGCTGGACCAGAAACTTGGCCACTCCAAGTTTTGAATCAGCAACCCAGGAATCTTTCTGCCCTTCTTCAGAAACTCCACTCAAAGTATGTTTATGATATCTTATTTCTTGTTTTGATTGAATATTTAAGTTTCATAGTATTGTTCTATCATTATTTGGCGTACTCTGGATACTCTGTTGAGTGTGATGTTTTCCAT
>JANIPN010000005.1:7372575-7393058 GCA_027478595.1 Erythroxylum anguifugum
TCTCACCTTGCTGGCCACCGTTGTGTTGACCTCTTTGTGCACATGATGGAATTGAGGCTAAATAGCAGGTATTTTTGCTGGTTATTAAGTTCAAATATTGTTTCTGTATCCCTCCCTTCTATTCATTTACAAGACTGAGGTTTGCATGTTCTGATACATTTTCTATTTGTTATAGAAGATGTAGATGTCTGGGTACTTAATTGTAGTTCATCTTATATGTGTTGATGGAGGGTGGTGGTTGTATTCTGTTTTTCTTTTTACTTTTGGGACACAAGCTTATTAGGGAGTTACCATGGCTGAAATTAAAAAGCCATTAAAAAATAATTAATTAATGAATAAGATTGTGGTCTACACTAGATGAGATCCTTTGGTTGGAAATCTTTTTACAGGGGTACAACCTTCTAGTAAGAGTTCCCATGACTCGTGTTCATCATTGGTCTGCCATTTTTCAGAACAGAATCTATGAAAACCTGTGTCAACCTGTGTCTATTTTGACTTGCCAATGTTTTATTGTTTTTCTGGTGAAATAGTGTACACGTAAAATACAAAATTTTCCTTTCTGCAATGGAGTATCTACCCTTTTCTTCAGTGGATGATTCAAGAGGCAGCTTTGAAGAAATTATTGAGAGGTAGTTTTATACTTGTGAGTACAGAACAAGATGTGAAATTGACAACATTTTCAACATATGGCTGGAATATCTGATCATGGTGTATAATAACAGACTGCTTTCAAGATCCCGGGAGATCAAAACTGGAAAATATGATAAATTATCAGATGTTGCAGAGCAGCACCGATTGCAGAGTCTTCAAAAAGCAATGGTTATCCAATGGCTCTGCTTTACACCACCGTCAACTATTGCCAACGTTAAAGATGTCAGTACCAAACTTCTGTTGTGGGCGTTGATGCACAGGTAACATATTATGCTCTTCTGAACAATAAATTTCATAATTGTATATACATCTACCAGACAACCAACTTATCTCTTGCTAGTAATGAGTGTCTTCTGTGCCATGATCGTACTAGGAAAATCTTTTATCATATCAAGGAGTAAATTTTTGTTGCTGTTATGGGTCCTAATTCCAAATTGCCAGTATGATCTTAACATGGAAAATAGATAAAAGAGGATGTTAATATATCTCGAGTGCTTAAAATATCTCTCTTTTTCTCTCGAGGGCAATATGTGCATACTTTTGAGACACTTGCTAACTGATTGTTCATAATTTAGCTTTGCCTGTTTTATGTTGCTTCTCTTCTTTCTTGTAACTTTGAAGTTCTCTCTGTGTAGTAACATATTGTTCAGGGAGTTTGCTTTGGTTTCCCTCTGGAGAGTACCAGCAATGCCAATAGGTGCACATGCATTACTTAGTCTGCTTGCTGAGCCCCTGAAACAGCTTTCAGAAATACCTGATACCATTGAGGATCATGTTTCCAAGAATCTGAACGAGTTCCAAGATTGGGTATGTTTCATGTTAGTCCACTTACATTGTTTATGCACTTCTGTCTTTCTGTTCCCGAAGGTTTACTTGGATTTACATGACTATTTCAAATTCTTGGAAATAATATACATGACTCTTTCTTAGAGTGAGTACTACTCCTGTGATGCAACTTACCGGAACTGGCTTAAGATTGAGCTAGAGAACGCAGAGGTTCCTCCAGCTGAGCTCTCAACAGATGAACGGCAAAGAGCCATTTCAGCAGCTAAAGAAACCCTAAATTCTTCTATGGAGTTGCTTAAAAGTCAGTGACATGGATTAATCTTTTCTAGTGGTGCTGTTTTTGTAGATGTTGTATTTACAATTTCATACAAGCTGCTTCGACACTGATTTTGACATGAATGTCGAATTCTTGTTAAGGGAGAGACATTCCTTGGTTGGCATATGTTCGAGATCAGACATATGAATCAGCAGGACCTGTATTCCTTGAGTTGCATGCCACAGCTATGCTGTGCTTGCCTTCAGGTGAATGCCTGTCTCCAGATGCCAACATTTGCACTGCATTAATGAACGCTCTTTATTCTTCAATGAGTGAGGAAGTTGTGCTACATCGCCAATTGATGGTATGCCTCTCATTCTTTTATGTTGGGATATGAAATTGATGCCTTTTCTAGAAGTTACGCGAAAAGGAAAGTTTCAACATCTGCGGTTCATACTTATAATTATTGTTGCTTTTGTTCTGGTTTTGATCAACTCTTGGGAATCAAAACCTGTATTGTAACTTTGAAATGAACACGTCCATGAAACCAATGGCATTGATAGAACATGGCTGATCTTTGATTGCAAGTCATCATTGTGTTTAGAGGCCATCCCTAAAACTGTGAGGTTCTTGATCCCTGTGGGAGTATGTTATCAATGAAATTTGGAAGCTACTGAGGCTGCAGCCAACGGCTGAGATAGATTAGTTCTTTCATAAGTAAATCAAATTCTTAGATAAATAATTTGAGTGCGCTGTCCCAAGTGAGAAAGGGTTATCAAGATAGGCCAATTCTTGGTTTTGTGTTCACATGATATTATGCCCATGTTACTGCTGTAGATTGACAATGAGTGTCCTATCACATGATTTTAAAACTTTATGGGAGTAAATAAGTAGCAGCATTCAAATTCTGTCTTGAGGATACAATGGCAGTTAGAAGGACATCCACCTTCACCCAGCGTGCAGGAAGAGGGAAATAAATTTGTACCAACTGTTATTTTAACTGCTAGCTCTAATTTTCTAAAATCATTACCGGATGACAAATGTGGGAAAACAGAATTGAATCATTGAACTTTTTGTGCATCAACCGTTACAATCAACTTTGCATCTGTTATTATGTTATGATTGTATTGTGATGAAAACCTCTATGGCAGGTAAATGTTGCCATTTCACAAAGGGACAATTACTGCATTGAGGTTGTTCTCCGCTGTTTGGCTATAGAGGGTGATGGACTTGGGTCACATCAAGTTAATGATGGTGGTATTCTCGGTACTGTTTTGGCTGCTGGCTTCAAAGGTAAAAAAGATCCATTGCATGTGTGCTTGAGGAGAGGTGTTCTCCATGGATTATAACCACAATTTGGGCAGTGACACGTGGCAAAATACCCATTTTTACTTAAGTCATGCAATTAAGAATCTAATATAACTTAAGCTTAGTATTTGATTGTAAGCCTGTGGACCTTCCTAATTCAGTTGATATAATAGCTCTATTGCTAAGATTGTTGAAATTTACCCTTTGGTGTAAAGAAATCACGTCTTTTCTGCTTTTGAATGGAATCTAGGGAAATTCAGTGAATATTAAGCTGACTGTATAGTTGTTCATCATGTGCAATCATAGAAGTCCAGTGAGTTGGTTAATGAGGCAGTTGAAGGAGCTATGAGCATATAGAAGTTGATCTCTGATGGCGACATGACATTCTAAACCAGGTTTTTATGTAATTGGTACAGGCGAGCTTTTACGGTTCCAAGCAGGAGTTACAATGGAAATTTCTAGATTAGATGCTTGGTATTCAAGTGAATATGGCTCCTTGGAAGACCCAGCAACATATATTGTGCAGGGCCTTTGTCGTAGATGCTGCCTTCCTGAAGTCATTCTTCGATGTATGCAGGTAAGTTGGTTCTTTACAAGAATAATGCCATGTTATGTACGTTATTTGCATATAGGTATTTCTGGTATGCTTTTGTTTTATAACCGAATGACATTGTCAACCCTCAGGTTTCTGTTTCACTTGCGGAGATGAGCAATCCACCAGAAGATCATGACGAGTTAATTGAGGTTATCAGCTGTCCAGAAACTGGATTGTTGCATTTATTCAGTCAGCAACAGCTACAGGTGATGGTTAAAATTCTCAAAACAATCTCTTTAATAGCCTTCATAAGGACTTCATGCGGCATGAAAGATATAGCTCAATGAAATTTAAATCTACATTAAAAGGATATTTAGTTTCTGTTCTGAAACTGTCTGATAGATAGGACATGAACTTGAATCATCAGTGACCTCCACAGAGGATTAGCAGCTGAACTGCAATGGGTTACCCTATTGTTTTCTCTCTGCTACCTTTTTACGAAGAAACTAAAACTAATTCGCCACTTCTGTTTATCATAGAGATTAGTGCAGATTTCCAACTTGAATTTTCTCTCCAACATTTGGATGAGCGGTGAAGTGAATAAATTATCACTACAGTGGCATGCAAGGTTGTAAAGTTCAGCTGATTGTTAACTGCTTTTCTTATATCCAGGAATTCTTATTGTTTGAGAGGGAGTATTCGATCAGCAAAATGGAGCTTCAGGAGGAAGTCTAATCTTGAGTACTTCTTGGCATTCACTGGAATTGAAGTCCGACGTGTATTATTTATGTGCATACAATTAGGTGATGCAATGTCTAAGTAAGAGCAAGCTAGTTGAGAGCTTGTTGTTGTGCTAACAAGGATGCCTATATGCTTTGTAATCATCATTGCGTCATCGTTCATAATCTTTTCTTCGTCAGCCTAGCAGGTCTATTTGGTCTCACCTTATAACAACCGATGCAGAGTTGTTATTGGTTTATTAAATTGGTTTTTAATAAATATTTATTGTGACAATAATAATAATAATTAATGAAATTAATAGTAATAAAACTAAACAATCTTCCAAAAATATTTATCACCAAAAAAGAAATCATGGGGGAAATTTTTATTAAATAATTAGCAAATAACTAAAACCATACTAAGCAGGTCAATCTAAATGGACCAAGCAAGGATCTGATAATCCGTGATCCAAATGTAGAAACATGGGCCAAATCCCAACAGAATATTGTTTTCAGATAAAGGCTTCAGACCGAGCTTGGACTAAGGTCGGCTCCAGGCCTCAGCAGCGAAGAGTCTGGCGGACTCGGGTCTGTGTGGGCTCGGTCCGGATCCAGCCCATATCTATCTCGTTCCTTCTCGCCCAGTATCTCTGAGAATTACATATACCGCCCAAAACCGGAAAAAAAGATCCGGCCCATATCCATCTCGTTCTTTCTCGCCAAATATCTCTCAGAATTACATATACTGCCCAAAACCGGTAAAAAAGATCGAGTTTTTTCCTTTCGGTACATCTCAATTGAGCTCCGAAATCCCTCAATTGTCGAAAATCTCCATCTGGGTTTTTCGTTAATTCTACTGTCTTTAGCTTTTCCTCCACTTTCCCGGTATTCAAGCACTCTCTAATACCCTTCAATCTCTTGATAAATTTTGCCTCTTTCTTTCTTTACAACTCATTACAGTTCTGGATTCCCTCAATTTCAAGAACTCAATTTGGGTATTCCGTTTGCTCACGCAAATTCTGAATCTTTCTCTTATTATTCACTTCATGCCATGTTTTCTCTCGCTTTCTCCTGATCTAAACACCTACATAAGCCCTCGGTTCTTTACAAGTTCTATATGTGACGCCAGCCTCAATAAGTAACTCTGTCCTTAAAACTCCTACCTTCTTTCTGATTTTTCTTCACTTTCTCTTGATCCAAGCAACTCAATCTTCAAATGGGTGTCTCGTTTAAGATCTCAAAAACTGGTACTAGGTTCCGCCCCAAGGCTGTTGTCCAACCTGAGACTGCTTTGGATGAGGATTTAGATGATTCTGAGGAGAAGTCATCGGTTGGCTCCAAGAATGTAAGTATTCCGACAAAATTTTTGTTTAACGATAAGCCGAAAGGGAATGGCTTAATGTTAGTTTTGTTCGGCAACTTGAATTATAGAATATAAGAGAACAACGATATTATCTTGTTAGCTATTCATTACTATTTAAATATCATTTGGAATCCTTTGATGAAAAGCCTGTTTTAGGGAACATTTGATGTGCAGTTCGAGTTTGACGCTAGATATCTTTATTTGTTATGTAGTTTGCATTGTGGATTCTGGTAGCTTGAATCTGCACTTGGCGCAACTTGGTTTGCTCATTTAAACATGTGTTCTCTGATTTGCTCTGTCTTTTCTTTAAAGGGTGTGACTGCAGTATTCTTTATGGTCATTGGATACACCCTCCTTCCTAAGTTGTGCATTTTTGTAATTATTGATGCAAAGCTGTAATTTCTACATGTGTAATTTCTATATGTACCTTCAACTCCTGGGTTTTCAAATTGTGGCTTGTAGTTATTGTGTGCATTTGTTGTGGAGATTGTGTTTCATGTAGGGAAATTGGTTGCGCTTCCTTAAGTGATAATCTTTCTTGTACAAATGTAGAGCTGCCACTGTGAGATCTGTTACTTGATCATGTGGAGGGTGAAGTGCTTTCATATGCTGCTTTCACATGTTATAGTTTGAAATGTTGTAATGTAGGGTGTCATTCATGGGAGTGGTGAGGTTACAGCTAGCATCCCAAGGTCATCCATCTCTGGTCTGTCTCCAAAACTCAACTATTGATGTTCTTGTATCAGTAGAATCTGTTTAACATTTGTGCTTTCTCTTTTCAGAACATGAAGTCTCATTCACTTTGAACCTGTACCCTGATGGATATTCTATTGGAAAACCTTCAGAGGTTTGTAGGGAGTAACCCTAGCATTTTTGGATCAATTGAAGAAGTGAAGAAAAAAAAAGTCTTTTGTGTCTTTTTGGTATTTCTAATTCTATGGAGTTCGTGTTTTTCAGACCGACGTTGCACATCAAGCGACAACTCAAGATACTTCAAAGTTATTGCATCCTTATGATAGGGCATCTGAAACTCTGTTCTCGGTATATTTATGCTTGTTGCTTTTCTTCTAATTCTGATTCAGAACATTTATGCACCATAGCTGTAGAACAATATCCTGTGCATGGATATTTACTGTTAAAAATTTTTTTGATTGCTATTATACTTATGAGTTGGTGCTCTTTTTCCTATTTTTAGTCAATCACAAACTGATTTTTTATTGGCTTGTTATTTTTCTCATGTATTTGAAGGCAATTGAGTCTGGCCGGTTGCCTGGAGATATACTGGATGGTATACCCTGTAGATATGTTAATGGGACAATAGTATGTGAGGTGAGTAATTTACATATATGTTACAAATTTTGCAGTCCGATCATGAATGGAAACATTAGAAATATATTGATAAACAACTTAGATGCGTAAAACATTCTTTTGGGCAAATTTGCAATTGTGAAACTCCAGAACTTATTGACGATGCCATATGTTCAGAGAATTTTCAATGTTGAAACACTTGCAGGTTCAAGATCATCGAAAATGTGATTCTGAACAAGGTTCTACTATTTCATCTGCCGATGGGCATCCTGTTGTGAATAAAGTTTGCCTTAAGATGTCACTGGAGAATGTGGTAAAAGATATCCCGTCAATTTCTGATAATTCTTGGACATATGGTGACTTGATGGTAAGCATGGTTGGTACATTTGATTCCTCTATAAATGATATTCACATTTTAGGTCGTGTAATTGACTTTATGTCTGACTGTAGGAAGTAGAGTCCCTGATATTGAAAGCCTTGCAACCACAACTTTGTTTAGATCCTGCACCAAAATTGGATAGGCTCTGTATTAATCCAGTTCCCACAAAGGTAAATGTTGGGTCATTATTTAAGGTTAATTGGCAGGAGTGCTATGTTGATATTTTTATGCTTTGCTGAATTTCATTGGCAGCTTGATTTAGCAGTAAGCAGTTTGCGCAGAAAAAGATTCAAGCAGATGCCGGAAGTTACTGTCACATCTAATAATAGGACACTTGGGAAAAAGGTAAGCATAGATCGTGTGCCAGAAAGCTCTAACAGCAGATTTGGAGAATCGGGGTTTATTTCAGGCACTGCAATGCCCCCGCATGTCCAAGAGAATTTAACTGCACAAAATGTTAGTTCTAATAACATGTTAGCTCTGAGAACAAGAAACTTCATTCCAGATGGAAATATTCCAGCACTGCCTTTGGTGTCCCAACAAAGGTATCAAATGGGGGTTGTAACCCCAAGAAGTATGCAGGATCAAGGGCTTGCCAGCATTTCTGGAGCCTCCCCCTCTGGGCAGGAGATGATGATCACATATAATGACAATGTGAATCCTGCTGCTTCCCTTCATGGTAAGAGGGACAATCAAGATGCTCAATTATCACCCTTATCCGGTTATATGAAGAGATCAAGGCTTACTCCGGTTGGTCTCGATGGAATTCAGCAGCATTTAGGACCTCAAATGGATGGACTCCATGCATCAGATATGAACTGGAAGAGTTCACTATTGCAGCAGCCAGTGATGGCTAGAGGTATTCAGTATGCTAATGCTGGTGGCCAGAAGTATTCCCAGCAGATGTTTGAAGGAGTCATGAATCAAAATCCTGGAACAGCGTCGCTCTCCACAGGACAGCCAGTTGTGAGATTTGGCCCAAAAGAAGAACAGTTTGATTCTGACAAACTTGATGGCTCAGAGTTCAGTCATGGTAAGAATGACATGCAGATGATGGAAACAGATGCAGGCCATTTGGATGCTCAGCAAACACGGATGCAACAAAGAATACCACATCAGCTCTTAAGACCTAATTTCCCCCAGGCAGCTTGGAACAGTCTTGGTCAAGATTTTAGGAAGGAGGAACAGTTTCAGAAGAGGAAGCCGGTGCAAAGTCCCCGGTTATCTACTGGGGCTTTGGCTCAGTCTCCATTATCATCAAAGTCTGGAGAATTCTCTAGTGGTTCAGCCGGACCTAACTTTGGAGCAGTTGCTGCTACTTCTGCACTGGGATCACAAAAGGAGAAGGCAGCAGTCAATTCAGTTACTGCAGTTGGTGGAACTTCATCCTTGACGTCCAGTGCTAATGATTCTTTGCAAAGGCAGCATCAGGCCCAAGCAGCTGGTAAGCGAAGATCAAATTCACTACCAAGGACCCCGGTAATGAGTGGGGTTGGCTCTCCTGCAAGTGTTAGTAATATAAATGTCCCATTAAATGCAAATAGTCCTTCTGTTGGAACTTTACCTACTGCTGATGCAGCAGCCATGCTTGAAAAATTCTCAAAGATAGAGATGGTCACTGCAAGGTATTTCAATTATTATCACCTCGCAATTTGATTTTTTTTTTCAGATTTATGGCATCATACTTTTTAGTAAATGACACTCAAGGTCCCACCATCTTGTTACTTATCTCCTACTGGCTTCTGTTACAGACATCAACTTAACTGCAGAAGGAACAAGGTCGAAGACTACCCAGTGAGGAAACCCAACACATATTCACCTAAACCTCTGATGGCTTGTCTCTCTGATTTAGCCATTGTTGGTGATTTCAAAGATGATACTTGGCCATTATCCAAGTCAATTGTTGGTGGCAGTATAAATGTGTGCAAGATGAGAGTAATAAATTTTTTAACGGCAGAAAGAGCTCCAGGTTTGTTGAATTACGATGTGTATAGCATCTTATAGTTGGGAGAATTCCATACCTTACACAGCTTAAAACTTTACTTTTCTAGGGAACGGTGGTTATGTGCAGAGGATATGTACTAGAATGATCATGTCTCAGAAGCCAAATGATGGTACTGTAGCAATGCATTATGGAGAAGTAGAGGATGGCGATGTTTTGTCAGCAGAGGATTATCTTCCTACCTTGCCCAATACTGTAAGTTCCATTATGTGTACCAACTCAGTGGATGTAGTGGTGGATCATGAATAATTGAATGCAAAAGCTCATTGTCTTTGTTATAGCGTAATCAAAGACATTCCTTGTCATTACTTTATGTCTTGTTTACTTTCCTCCTCATATCTGTCTTTGAAGCTCAATTTAACTTTGATAGATATACCACTCACAATCTTTGGTTGATACTCCACTTTACCTACCCTTTAGTGTTCCTTTGTCAATCATCATTTTACTACCTGCAGATTTTCATTATGATATGTGATATGTAGTCATTTTCCCATATGCAAGACTGCCTTTTGTTCCCTGTTTAACATGGGGCATGGTTGCACAATGAGGTAGGTTGACATTGGTTTGTTGTGGAAGGGCTGCTATATGGGCAATGAGGGTAGAAGGATATAGTTACTATAGTATTATCAATTGCCTCATAAATTTGTAATATTTTACAATTTGCTATCTCGAATTAAAATTGCTTATAAAAATACATATGTATTTTGTTTTTGATTTGCTTTTTTCATCAATTCTTTCTGCAGCATTTTGCAGATTTGCTAGCATCACAAGCTTCCTCACTGGTATGTTAGAAAACAAAACCTTTTATGCGCAGAAGATATTGTGTTGGTTTCTTGTGAACCTGATTAACGGATTGGTTTATACAGATGATGCGAGAAGGATATGCTGTTGAAGATAATATTCAACAAAGACCAACCCCCATGAATATTGTGTCAAATAATCAACAAGTTGCATCAGGAATCTCAAATAATACAGCAGCTGAGGTGCATCAATATAACGAAACAGCTTTAGTTCAACCATCCAACGATGTAAAGCCCATCCTTAGTGGAAATGCTTCTATTCCTTCATCTCCAAACCTACTAGCCAACACAAGGATACTTCCTCCTGGCAACGCACATGCTTTGCAAATTTCTCAAGGTCTCTTGTCAGGAGTCTCTGTTCCTGCAAGATCACAGCTATTGGACTTACAACCATCTATCCAGCAACAGCAACCGCAGTTGCTGCAGCAGCAACCAATACATCATCAACAGCACAATCAACATGCTTTGATGCAACAGCCACAGTCACAATTCCAGAGATCATCGTTGGTGCTTCCATCAAATCCGCTGTCTCACTTAAGTTCTATTGGTCAGGGTTCAAACATGCAGTTGGGAAATCACATGGTCAATAAGCCTTCCCCTCTCCAGCTTCAGATGTTACAGCAGCAGCAGCAGCAACTGCAACAACAACCACCACCACAGCAGCAGCAACAACAACAAATGCAACAACAGCAACCACAACAACAGCCACAGCAGCAGCTGCAGCAACAGCAACAGCACCAGCACCAGCAGCAGATGCAACAGAGGAAAATGATGGGACTTGGAACAGCCATGGGCATGGGGAATATGGGCAACAACATGGTTGGTCTGGGGGGGCTCAGCAACCCCATGGGTATTGGAGGTGCTAGAGGTATAGGGCCTGGAATCTCTGGACCCATGGCACCTATGTCTGGTATGAGTAGTACGGGTCAAAATCCTATGAATTTGGGCCAAGCGTCAAATATTACCAATGTATTAAGCCAGCAATTTCGTGCAGGACAACTTACTGCTGCTCAAGCTACCTTCTTTAAGCTTAAGATGATGCATAGCCGACCAAGCATGTTAGGTAGTCCTCAGTCAGGCATAGCTGGGATGTCAGGAGCTAGACAGATGCATCCAGGTTCTGCTGGTCTTTCCATGCTTGGTCAGCCTCTGTCCCGGGCTAACATGAACCCGATGCAACGGAGTACCATTGGGCCAATGGGTCCACCAAAGTTGATGGCTGGTATGAATATGTATATGAACCAACCGCAACAACAGCAGCAGCAGCAACATCTTCAATTACAACAGCAGCAGCAATTGCAACAGCAGCAGCAACAACAGCAACTGCAGCAGCAGCAATTGCAACAGCAGCAGCAGCAAGAAGCAGGTTCTTCTTTGCAGGCCGTTGTTTCACCTTCACAAGTAGGTTCACCATCACCTTCGACCATGGGAGTTCCACAACTGAACCAGCAGCCTCAGCCGCAGCAGCCTCAGCAGCAACCAAGCCCCCAGCAAATGAGCCAACGAACCCCAATGAGCCCACAGCTAAGTTCAGGAGCAATTCAGGCCATGAGTGCCGGTAATCCAGAGGCTTGTCCTGCTAGTCCCCAGTTAAGCTCTCAGACCATGGGCTCAGTTGGAAGCATTACAAATTCTCCAATGGAACTCCAAGGCGTGACAAAAAGCAACTCAGTTGGCAATGCATAAGTTAAGATCCGTTTTGTTGTAGCTTGAAAAGCTCGTCCAGTTCAAAGCCTAACCGTTGCCTACTTTTTTCAACTTAAACTCAAAGCTTCATATATATACTACATTGGGTTGCTATGCATGGAAACTGGCTGGAAGTAGATGATTGTGTACAGATGTCAGAGTAACCCAGTAACAATTAATCATATTTTCTATTGTATTGATATAATTTTGTTATTTTAAAAAATAATATTAACTATTTTAATTTTTGGATTTTCTGAGTAGTAAGGTTGATGGCGTCATATCTTTGTAATCAATTAAATGTAAAAGAATGTTTGTAGAAATGTATCCGTAAGCACAAAAGGGAAATAAGAGCATTAATTTGAAATGTTCTCTGTTTGAACAAAGCTGCGTAACGTCAAGAAGAAAAGCAATAGATCATTTGGTTTCTGAATACATCATTTCATTCACAAGCTCACCAATTACCAGTAAAGCATAACAAGTATTTTTGGTAATGTTCAAACAATGGCACAATCCATAGTCCATACAAAAGATTTTCAAGTCAGTGTCATTGTTTCTCCTGCCATTTTGATTATCAGATCACCTCTCTTCCCTCTTTAGGCTGTGTGCATCCCTTGATTCGTGTATAAATTTACAATTGTCTCCATAGTAGCATCTTCCCTGAGCATAATATCTGCATAGCTGCAGCTTTTGATAGCTTTGTCTTTGTGGTAGGTTTGCCAAATGGTGATGGTTCAAGCTTCTTAAGGGGTGCTGATTTTGCACAGTTCTTAATGGCTGTTTATGTAGTGGATGATTCCTAGGATTATGACAGCCAGAAATCCCATTTTGCCAACCCCTGCAGTGCTCATGGAAAGCAAAACTGCCATTATTGACGCTATCGGCACTGTGTTTCTGAACTTCATGGTTGTTTAACTTAACTCCAATGTTTCCTGATTCAACAGAAACGCCTGACAGTCGAGATTGGGAAAATGTTGTTCCCACATTGATAGAGATATGGGACTTCTGAGGTTGGACAACTGTTTGTTGCACGTCAAGAGCAGAACGTGATTGATGAATTTGAACTCCCTGACTACCTATCAAATGGGACAGGCTGCTTTCAGGATCCTTCTTCCCTTCAGCCCTGTAAAATACAGAAAGCTACAGGAATATAAGAATACCTAAACTGGCTAGCAGTTGCACTGCACCAGTATGCCTAAAACCTGTTAAGTGAAGATACTGTCAAGTGAAATTAAAACAAAGAACCTTAATTCTCTCAGCAACTTCTTTTTCTCTTTCTGCTGGATTCTGGTTTCTCTATCTGACCTAGCAATAGAACCCCTTGAGTGCTTTTCCATCAGAACTTTACACCTTTCACCTTCATCTTCCCACATCTGAGGAGACAATAACAGCAAGTTTGCAAAATTTTCACCTTGTGCACATGAAAGGAAAACAATCAAGAATGCCTTCTAGATGCTGAAACCTGTCTTAGAGTTCCCATTCGATATAGGTTTCGACCCTTTATTAGCAGTGGGTGAAGTGGAGGCAGTGACATCTTCCCTTTGCTCCAAAGGACTTCTATCTGTTCATAGACACCAGAAAGTCAGCAGTCTACCGGATATTTAATCTGAACTAAAATTTCCAAGACCAAGTAGAGGGTATTACACCAGACAGATCGCCTTCAAATTACAAAGACTGAAGACAACATTCCTACTTAGTGGCATATCATCATTCAGTTACTTCCTTTTGATAGTTTATATGTGAACAAAATGGTACACCACTATCTACATAAGTCACGAAAATTACATGATTCAGATGTATCCAACTATTTTCAGCAATATTGAGATGCCCTCAAAATTTAGATGGATGTTTTGAACTTTCGATCCTGAACCTAAAATGTCATTTTTCAATTAAAAAAAAGTGTAAATGAGTGATTAATATGCTCTTCTTATTTTCAGACACCTTAATACAGCTGGAAATTTATAACTTTAATACTTCTTTTGACTCACTGTAAATGTATGCTGTTGCTTGGCAGCCCCATAGCTTTCCTTGACAATTCGACCTGCGATAAGTCTTTTGCCACAAGGAGGGCCGCCAGCACTTCTTGCAGCAATATTGTACCTATGAAACCAAAAAAAGGGACAAGGAAATCAAAAACAATGTTTAGGAAACAACGCTTGGCGGATTGTCATCGTTACAGCAGTCCATCGTAATCCATCTTTTACGTTGAAAGGCACGAACTATAGCCAATAGCTCACATTTCATAAACATTTTGCTCAAAAAGAACAACATCGCCTTTGCATGCATCACCTGCATCAAGTTCATGATCATCAGTGCATGGCAGTGAAATAACTAGAATTCTAGAACTCAGAAAGAAAGTAAAAAACAAAAATATAAGAAATCTTTTGGCATTAACTTCAGAAAGCTATAAAGTGATCATGCATATGTGAAGACATAAGAGGAAGTCATGATGATTCGGCATTTACACCTCAATAATCCCACATAAGTTCCAACAGCCAATGACAATTGAACTGAAACTAATCATAAACCTCATCATCCAAATAGTTCAATGCAACAAAAGTGCATAGCATTCCAATTTGGCATTAAAGTTTAGTCTTCATGTTCAAGCTGAAAATTTGCTCAAAGATTGCTTGCCTTTACAATTCAGAACAAAGCTGGATACCGGATACTTTTCCTCTCCTCCACATTTCAACAACCTACATGATCCGAAAGAAGTGAACCATTCAAGAAGGAAACACGGTTCAAAAAGAAAAGGGTAAATTACACAGAAACACTTCAAATTACTGTTGATGCTCCTTTATGCGTTCAATGAGTATGCCTTTATTGCCAGTGAGCCTCAATCCATTCCTTTTCAAATAAGCTTTGCATTGACATACTTTCAGCTTTTCTATCTTCCCAGCTGCCGCGACATTGTAAAACAAAGGTCACATCACCAGGAGTACACCCAAACCAGCAACGTAACATCAAGTTATATGTGCGAGGCGGTGATTTCGCTACGGATCCTCATTTATGTAGCAAAAATGAAAAAAGAAAAAAATTGGGAAGACACGCATTTGTAGACTGAATTGATGGCATCTCAAGTTTGTTCGTTAAGTTTATACTTTCTGGCAATCTACCTCGAGTTATTTGGCAGTCGGCATTTATCTAAAGGACTTCAATGCATAAGAAGCACATACTGAATGCACTGACCTTCTATAAAGTTTTGAACTTTTAAAAAACTTTCTTCATCATCATCATCATCATCATTCTGTTCCAAATCTTTCTCCATGGCCAGGTCCAAATTTCTAGCACTGTTACACCAATAAAAGTTTACCCTTTTATCAAACATTCTACAAAATTAAAAAACAAACAAACAACTTTTTCCTTGTCTTTAATGGCTGCAAATGAAGACACTAACCGTGACGTAGACTTCTTCTTGATAGACAGATTCGATAGCTTGTTTCCAGTCTCCTCAATAATGCTATAACTTGGATCCATGTCGGAATCATAATCTGAATCAGACCCATCACTTTCCGTGTAATCTTCTTCGTCATCACGGTGGGGTTTAGGTTCGGAGATTCCCATAGCCTGGTTGTTTTTCGCTGCTTTCATCTAGCTTACTGAGTGGTGTGTTCTTCAATGCCGCCTATTTGAGGTTCAAACGGCTGTTGTTAGAATTTTGAAAATTATCGGGTCAAGTAGTCCAAGTGATCTCATACTGATGGTCACTGTTATGTTATATGGGTTGATATTCCAAGACCATGAGAGGTCCACTTACTAGTCCTTATTCTGATTTAGCTAAGAAGAATGTTTGTCATTAGTGCTGTTTGTTTTTTCGGAACTAATCCACCACAAAGTGATTTGATTCATTCATTAGTTGGTTGAGCTTAAGTATGAGATCCAAGTTCCATCTTGCGTTCTAGTAGACATTGATTAACATTTGTAAGAACTCGAGCAGTGAGTACGATGAACACTCAAGCTGTCTGATTATGGTTTCAGAATAGGTGCACTCATATGGCTGAAATTACTCTTTATCAACATTAGAATATAGAAGTCTGGAGCATGTTTTGCAGCAGATCATGGCATAAGGGTTTAGAAGTAACCAAAAAAATCAAATGATTAACTATATCGGACAAGAGGAACATGCACAAATCAGGAAAGGTAAATCTAAATTTGCTAACAGTATAACATCACTTTGTATCCCAAATCAATTCTAGTACTGACAAATATATGGATTGAGAGTATCAGTTCCTCGAAGTTATCTCCTATATACTTTGTCCCTTAATCTGGTTGTAAGGTAAGGGGTCTCTTCCCACTTCCATATGATAGCTGGAAGCTACCTAAAACGTGCCAATTAGAGAAACTAAAGTTCAACTTCAAACTGTTGTCGAGTCTTTTCGTACATGGATCCACAATCTGATAGTGCTTAATCTCGAAACAAGATTAGGTCATTATCTTGGAACTAGCCCTTGAAACATCATAAAGCCTGTGAAGTTCAGAGAATCTGGGACAAAGACAACCAGAGATGGCATTGCAGAGACCCAGGTAAGTAGTTGAACAAAATTTTCAATCGCTAGAAAGGCGACTAGATCACCAGATCTTTGTTTTAACCCAGAAAAGGAGAAATACAACTCCTAACACAATAGCGACAGGGGCCCATTTACGAATCAAGGCCTGCATCCCAAAAGTATAAACAAACCATTAGTAAAAAGCATTCACTGGTAAGAACCATAAGTGAAGGGCGATAAGTGCGTATAGCGTAGGAAGGCGTTAAATGGAATGTATAAACAAGTAGGAAAACAATCAGAAAAGTTAAAGCTTGGTTTAGCCTTTGCCACAAAATACAATTTTTCTATGTACATCCCAAAAGTTAACTGCATGTGGAGTAGGGAAAACAAGAAGATGCAAAAGAAAGACGGATCCATTCATGCCAAAGCAATGGAACTAACCTGTCGATTCAAGTCTCTTGCCTTGTCAGCATATATACGAGATTCTGATGTTAACCGACTTGACATTTCACTGACCTCTGCATCATTAAAGGAATATGCAAAAGCTGTGTTAGTACAGAGCTTGAGATGGGAAGACAGAACAGTTAGGATTCTTTTCGAGAGAGACAGATGAACCAAATCCAGCAAATGAAGTCGATAATGGGATGAAAGTTTCGTATATCACTTTTGGACAAACAGATACAACCAGCATAGGGTAACAACAGACCAAAACGTCAGGGAAATTGTCCAGCACAATTTAATTCAATGTAACCAAAAGATCCAATCACAAAGATATCATGCAACTAAGAATTCCCATTAGACATGTTTATCCTGTCAGAAAGGCCATTTGCATTCTCATTTCCACAAATTCCTGTAGCATGCAAGCAAAGTAAGGCATGCCTTTACGACAATCAGTTCCACAACAATTCCCATCAAAGGATCCACTGAACTAATATGTACTTTGGTGAAATGTGCATCAAACATATTAATTTCAAGAAAAAAAAAAAGAAAACGAAGTCACAACAACAAAATCAATATGTAACTGAAAGTACAAGTCTCCATTCCAATTAATAGAAGAAGCTAAAATAATGTCTTTTATGGCAGCACAACTGACTGACTCAAATATCCAACCAATAAGCAAATGGTAACTTAATCAGGAAACAGACATTTTCTCCAACTCTATAAAATATAGTGAAGCATCATTAACATAATCCCGTTGTGAGAAATTTAACAGTCAGTAATATTCTCTTCAGGTAGGCCCAAACAAGCTAGCAACAATCTGATACAGTAAAACAACCAAAGAGAAAGGAATATCTCTTACGATCCAACTTTTCACCAACACCAAGAACTTCTTGCACATTGCGGGTCATAATCTGATGGACTTCATAGAGTTCATCATTCAACTTAGCAATGTTCCGCTGAGTGCGAGTATCCTGGTACAATTTCTTTGTTTTCTGTATGAAAGTATCTTGGAGAGGAAAAACAAAAAATTATAAGTTCAGGCCTATTAGTGACAGTAGAATCCATGTGAAGAAAACATGGAGTCACCGAGGAGAGTTCAATTCAGTATTCGAATATTAAGAAGAAAAATTAAAAGCGGGCTACCAAATTTAATGAATGCATAAGGTCTAGCAGCAGTTTCAATTTGGGCGTCATTGACACGCTCAAATTCATTCTTGAGGTCTTCAAGATATTGAAAGGCAAGTTTCTTGGGATATGAACGGTCACACATGGTGAGGTAACATACACGTCCTTCAATAATATAACTAAAGGTATCAAGTCAAGAAATCACAGAAACTGTTTCACTTCTCAAAAAGCATAACAAGAAAACAGCAGTCAAAGTAACAAGAAAACAGCAGTCAAAATGAACAGTCAAATTTGCAAGAAAAGATCATTGTAAAAGCAACTTCAAGCAACGAACTGCTCAAGTGTAATCCATAATGTTAAGTAAGAGAACTACAATCATGATGATTCAATTTGCAAAAGTCTACTAGAGCAATCTAATTTAGTTTGAATGTTTACATCATTATTCTTGTGAATCTGATGTTTTTCCCTTTAGTGGACACTAAGAAGGCAATCAACAAAAAGGTTAACAACCATTTCATTAGAAAGCCCTTGACATGCATTAAGAACTCCCAACTTTTTCATTATGATCTTCCCAAGTAACAGCAATTAAAGAACATGCCACCCATGCATCCTGAACACCATTGTTTAACATTACATAGTATTAAGCAGTGTATGCATTTCCACACATCTTTCAAGAGATTGAGTGACTCTACAGAAGGTTCAGACATAGTAATGGAGTTCAAGGAAGAAAAAGTATGAAGCAAACAAAGAATAATTTTGGCATGCCAACAATACTACTTTTTTGAAGTCTACACTTGAAAGTGATTATGAACGAGACTAAAGCAAATGTGAGGGATACTGAAAGACATAAGGGCCAGTTTCAATGGACATCCTTGAAGGCTCATTCTGGTGCGTTGCAAGATTCTTAAACAAAGCCTTTACTTGCTGCTTGTACATTTCAGCATCTTTCACATCACGGCCATCATCCAATCCCTCAGCGAGCGGCAGTCCATCCGTGACACGAGCAATCATAGTAAGCTTCACCATCTTTACTTTCCCACTTCCCGGTATTTACAGAAGAACTGCATTAGTTTATCAATGACAATTAAATCCTCAAAGACCAAACAGTGACAATTACAAAAAAGTACAACGTGAGTAATCCACTAATAAAGCTTGCTGCGAGTCCTACTCCTACCCATTAAAAACTCGCATGAGATCAAAATCCTATGTCTTAATTACTGCATTAGCTCGCATTTCACCAAAAGAAAAAAAAAATGCCCATTAAGAAACCGATCTCTATGGCCCCAAAAACCCAAAATTCATTCTTTCCAATGATCAAAACCACAACAAAATTCCCAAATCCAAATGAAAATCGCAGCTTTCGCGCACAGCAAACCTAGTTTGGAAATCCGAAATAAGGAACCTACAAAAGATTTCATTTTTAACAAAATTACAGGTTTCTATCTACGACCAATGCAACAGAAAACAAACAACCAAACAACACAAAACCCTAGTGATCTACCTCCATGAACGACGAAGATCTAACAAAAGCGAGGGAAATTACAAGTCAAACACAAATCAAAAGGCCTTTGAAACCATTGATGCACTCATGATAAGAATTATTGAAAACCCAAATACAAGAGCATAGATAGGGGAAAAACCTCAATATAGCATCTGCGTTTTAGGTCTCCGATTCAAATGTTCTCAAGAAGAGAGACTTGTGATAGCGAAATGTGTTTGGCGCAGAGATAGAAAATTACCACTATGGCTGTTCTTCACTTGCATCTATTTAATTTAATTTAATACTGAGAACAGTTCATTATAGTAAATATATATAATATAGATTATAAATAAACAGTCCAAATTGTATTAACTTAAATGAAATTCCATTTTTCAAATATTCATAAAAATGTATAGTTATAGAATTTAATTTCGATAGATTATTAATTATTATAGCAATATTAGTCATCAAAGAATTGATTTCCAAAAATTAGGAAATGAGACCGTTGTATAGATTGGTTAACTAATTATAGCTATAGTTGGTTAGCTAATTATAGCTATAGACTGCCATTAAGTATTCACAGATTTCAAGATATTGTTAAGGGACTTTCTCCTTTGCTGTTTGCAGACTCAATTAGGGTTTTCTTATCTCGTGTAACTTATCTGTAATTTTTACATACTCATTAGTCCCATTAAAAAAAACTATAGATAAATTACACGAGATAGAAAAACCCCAACTGAATTTACAAACAGCAAAGAAAGAAAGGAGATGATAAGGCAAAGAGACTGAGATTTATGGGTTATGCCACTGGTTCTAAAGCATATCGATTCATCGACAGAGGAAACAATATTATAATTTCATCCTTAGTGAAGTTTGAAGAAGACGCTGATTGGTCCAGAATTCATGCGTCAAGATGATTTCACACTTCCTGTTGTTCCTCAATCAATGGATCAGTCTCAAGGAACGAACCATCCTCATCCAATGGTTCCAGATGTACTAGCACCTCCTGCTGTCCAAGCTCCAGTTGTTCCTGCATCTCCACAATGGTCTGCAAAATCAAGCTCAGCATCAGAGTCTATGGTAACAACTGGTTCACCACCCACCAGCCCAGCCACTGCCCAAGCTCCGGTTTCCTTGGCACTTAAACAGGACTCTGCTAC
>JANIPN010000005.1:7393158-7413357 GCA_027478595.1 Erythroxylum anguifugum
CACGAGATAGAAAAACCCCAACTGAATTTACAAACAGCAAAGAAAGAAAGTCCCTTAACAATGCCATGAAATCAGATATATATATATATATATATATATAAAACAGAAGTTACAAAAGGCCACAATTTCAGAAACGCAGGGCTTTTGGGCTTTTAAAACTCTGCGTTACAACACCATTCTCCAAGCCACCGGCCTCGTTGAAGTCTCCAACACTGTAGGAGTAGACACTAAACTATGATTAGTAGCAAGGGTAGAGGCGGAGGAAAAGGAAAAGGAGGCTCTTCCTCTTCTAGACCGGCGTTTCATTCTTCTCCTCGTAATAGCCTGGTAAGTTTATCATTCCCTGTCTCTTTCTCTTAGTCATTTTACTATGATTACGTTGTAACATGTATTTTTCCAAAAGTGACTGATTTTGTTGTTTTGCTTCACTTTTTCTACATGGGTTTTTGTTTTGTTTTATGTCCTTTTTAAGACTGTTTCAGTAATATGATTGTTTCAGTGGTCTTGGGTGATTCATATTGTGATTTGATCTGCCAACTATTTAGGGTGGAGAGGATGACTCAGCTATTGATGAATGTTTTAGCAGAAGGAATTTTGTGTCGCATAGAAGAGGGACAAATGCCCAACAGAATTTACAGGGTAGTTTTTCAAGGAACGTCAATGGTAGAGGTTCCCCAAGATATGTGTACAAGCCAAAGAAATCACCTGGAGATGAACTTACCTGTGCAGTCCAATCCCAGCAGGAGAAAGTTAGTGGTGAGGCCCGTGGTTCAAGCGAAAACGAGTGTTCAATGGTTTCAGGTTCAGTCATTGAGGATGATTCTGTGCCTTGTTCTTCTCATTTGAGTAACGAGAAGCAGACTTCCATTGGAAAGAGTTCGAATTATGATGTAGCAGTTGGAGATCTAGAGCAGTCAGAGCAAGTGGCATTAGTTAAACCTTTTGATATTTGCCCCCCTAAAGCTGAAACGCCTTTCATGTTAAAACCATCTCTGCTTGTGAAGAACAGGGAAAGACGAAATGAAATTAAACGTGCTACAAAGGGAATAAGTGGCAGTATCCTAAGACCTGGAATGGTTCTTTTAAAGGGCTACTTATCCATGGATGATCAGGTCCTATATGTGCTTTCTTTTATTTCTCTTGCAAAATTGTGGTTCATACTGATCATGTGCATGCCTAAACTCATGGTTACTTAATTTTCATCTTGCAAGTTCAGTTGCTAGTTCTTGAAAGGTGGTAAATAATGTTCAGACTTGTAATTCCTTGATTATTTAAACTAGGATGTGGTTAATCTTTTCAGAAACTACTGGTCTTAGACTCTTAGTAGTGTAGACAAGCTTTTCTTCCAAGAAGTTGTTTATGTAGTTTCCCCTAAGTTGGCGTGTTCCGTTGTTCTTCTAGATCAAAATTGTAACACTATGCCGAAACCTTGGACTGACTTCTGGAGGTTTCTACCAACCTGGTTATCGTGATGGTACGAGGCTGCACCTGAAAATGATGTGCCTTGGTAAAAATTGGGACCCTGATACAAGTCAATATGGAGAGTATCGCCCAATAGATGGTTCTAAGACACCAACTATTCCTCATGAACTTCATGTCCTTGTTGAGAAAGCGATCAAAGATTCACATGCCCTCATTGAAAGCAATGCTAGAGTAAAAAATGCAGAAGACGATCTGCCATGGATGTCACCAAACATCTGCATTGTAAACTTTTACTCTGCAAGTGGACGGCTTGGTCTCCATCAGGTTTGGAATGAAAATTTCTTGTCCTCATTTTTGGATTGCCATTTTGCTCAACCCCATTTGAACTGATGCTGTAATATTTTTAGTTCAATTTCCCAACTTACATGTTACTTGAATGCACCCTTCTTGCTAGCTTGGGTTCTGCATTTACCCAAAATACTAATAACTCCTGGTTTGCGGGACCCCGCTTCATTATGGGAGTCTGCCCCGTTTCATTACGGGATTTCAGACTAAGCGTTATAATGACGATGATGATGACTGATAACTCTTGATTTGGTGAACAGGATAAAGATGAAAGTCAAGAAAGTCTTCGCCAAGGATTACCTGTAGTTTCTTTCTCAATCGGCGATTCTGGAGAATTTTTGTACGGTGACCAAAGGGATGTTGAAAAGGCGAAGAAACTTGTCCTAGAATCTGGAGATGTTGTGATATTTGGTGGGATTTCTAGACATATATTTCATGGTGTAAGTTCAATCCTCCCAAACACCGCTCCTAAGTCCCTACTTGAAGACACAAATCTTCGTGCCGGACGTCTGAATCTTACTTTTAGAAAGTATTGAAGACCTTATGCAGATATGGAGCTTTTATAAACGATCATAGACCTAAATCTAATAGTCAAGCTAATGCTTTGCATGCACCCAAAATGTCAACTCATGAGACTTTACTCTCGAAACAGCCTCTCTAATATGTAAAGGTAAGGCTGTGTATTATCAGACCTTCTTAGATTTTGCTTTATTGCGGGGTTTCAGATTGAGTGTGATGTGATAAGAGTTTATCATTTATAGATTTTGCTAACACGGCAACTTCTTTAATGGTGTAGATTCTATGATCCACAGCAATAGTTGTGGTTCCTTCGAGACCTAAATTTGGTTTGATCGTCAACCTATTAAGCAAAGTGCTGTTAAACGTAAAAGTGGACATAAAATTGCATACTTTACGTCGATCTGTCTGTTATTGTGATATTCCAATGCAACTATAAAAGAAGAACACGAGTAAGGGGCTCTTTTGGCTTAAGTGAGGTCGTGAGTTTGAACCCTCCTTATGTATGCAGCCGTTTAAAACTTGGGGCCAGAGCTTTGCCTCCTGCAAGGGACTTACTCGGCTCGAGCGGAGATTAGTCTGAGATGTGGACATGGTTTAAAGGTGTCGCCCATAGTTGAGACCCGCCTAAGACACCTTGTGGGAAACAAAAAAAAAAAAAAGAACACGAAATAGAGTACAAAATAACACGTTCATGCTAGATAAAGAATGTGTAATCTTCCTAGTTGGGTAGTTCACCTATATGCAATGAAAAAAAATATAAAGACAAAGGACCGTTAGGTCGTAGGAACTGTACATTAAAATGGCTAGTGGGAGCAAACACTAGAGGCAATTGTGTCAAAGTGAAGCTGTTAGCTATATTGCTGGTGGTCGGTGGGATCCAATCCAACCCCAACTATCAAGTTGCTTGTAGGGGTGGGGATGGCAATGGGTTGACCGGGCTAACTCCACCAATTTTTTAAAAATATAGATCAATTTGTTTTTTTGAATTGGGTCGGATTTTAGGTTATTTAAGCTCAGGCTTATCCTAAACTTAATTCTTCTAAATTAAACGATGTTGTTTTACTTAAAATAATTGGGCTCAGAGCAGGTCCTGAGCAAAGACAAAATGAGCACTTACCTAGAACCCATCCTTATAAATGATAAAATAAAGCTTATTTTTATCCTTATAAAAAATAAAATGAAACAAAATAGGGCCTGCTCTTGACCTCATAAAGAACAATTAAAAAAGACCTATATTTTGTTTATTTTTGTTCTATATAAAGACCCAAAAATAGGCAAAAATATGATTTTTTTTTACTTTACTTAGGACTTATAAAATATTAGGAATAACCTTGATTGGGCCTCGAGTTAATATGAGCCTGAGGCTAATATGAATCTGAAGCTGACTCATAAATTGACTCATTAAAAATAACTAAATTTAGACCTATAAGTCGAGAATTATCATCCCTGTATGAGGGGAAAGAGAGATTTTCGTAAATTTTGGGTAAACCTTAACATTATCTAAAGTATGCTATTTAAGTATTTATATTCTTTCACAGTAATCTCAATCAAATGACAATAATCATGTCATAATGACACATTTTGAAAGATAATATGGGCCCAATATGAGTAACGGAAAGAAGAAAAAGGAGTTGTACAACATATATGGATCATCTTTTCGTGGATAAAACAAAGTCTCTTCTTCTGTTGGCTTCTTTCTGACCTTAGTCCGTTACAATATACAACCCCCCTAGTGTCATAATTGATTCTTCCTTCTTACTTTCTGCAATTTCATGCTTTTGGTTAAAAGAGATGAAATGGAGGTTGTTTAACACTTCATTGGGTGAATTAAAAGAGTCAAGATTTTTTTGTCCATTTTATTTTGTTCCTATTTTATTCCATGAATTTCAGTCATCTATTTATGCGAGACTCGCGACAGGATAAAATAGACAAAGGATCCCGTCCTAATTAAAAGGGACCAACTTAACTATTATTGTCCAAAACCCCTTTTATCTCGTTAGTGTAGACCATTTTTCTAATACAAGAAACAAGAAATATCATCTCCTACTCTTTCTTTTTTCTAGGCTGCGTGAATATAATGTCAGTCAGTAGTCACCTCAAATGGGGACGGAAGTCTCTGTCCAATATTATGGTGTCTTATTATTTCCCACGAATCTTAGACATTCATTTATGCGGATCTCGCGTGGGTTCGCATTCATTCATGCAGAACCCACGCAAGATCCATATAAATAAATGGCTAAGATTTATGGGACAAAATAAGACACCATAAATGGCTAAGACTCTCTCAAATGATTTAGATAGTTGAAGTAATAAAAACCATGCAAAAGACTCTTCCTTGTCATCTCTTTTTCGCCTTTTAATTGAGGCATGTTAGAGTTGGTTTGCATCACAGAAGAACGTAGTAACAATGCCTAATGTTAGGGACATGTTAACACCACCACCTACCCTTTAATGGCCGATTCAACTCTTATGTTCATCTGAGAAATCATAACACTTCAATGGTGGGGAAGTTTAGAAAGGGAAGATAGAACTATGGCAAGATATACAGAAGCATCCAACTCCTGGGGCTAGTGTTGTTGGACAATGTGTGCTAGTGCAGATACAGACTGTTTTTTCTTGCACAATAAATTGAAGATACGCTTGTAAATGAAACAAGGTCAAGAAAACACAAACTAATAGGGTCCTACCATGTGAAGTAAGATCAAGAATATGATCGTGTTATTGATAGTGGGTTCTCTTTCTGTCAGTAAAGGGAACTTGTGAATGAAATTTGGTCATTGGTGGGAAATGCACATTTTAAGTGAATATACATATATATATATATATATATATAAACGTTATTTTTGTTTTATAAATCCCAACAATTGTTTAATTAACGGAATATCAAATGCTCTGTCCCAAATATTCTGTTCTAATCCTATTTCTCTTCCAAAATTACATCCTTTTATATGTTCCAACCATGTTTTCATTCCAAAACAATGTTGTTTTTATATGTAAACAAATATAAAATGACTTTGTTTTGAGACCAACATAGGGTTAAAATGAAGTATTTAAGAATAGTACAAATTTCTCCATTTGGATGGGCATTAAATACCTCTTTTTAACGAGCCAGGTATTATGTTCTTACTCTGTCTCATGAATCTTAATCATCCATTTATGTGGGTCTTACGTGGGTTTCGGATAAATTGATGGTTGAGATTCACGGGACAGAATAGGGGCAGGAAAAAATGGATAGAAGATTCCGTCTCCTTTTTAATATCCTTGAACAAAGAAACTTAGCTAGTTCAGTAATCAAGAATGGTTATCACTAAACAACAATCTAAACAAAATATTGAATCTGATAGTTATGTTCAATCTCAAGAATTTTCAAAGGTATTTCTATATACAATTTATTATTTTTCTCTCAATATATCTGTATTTTAGATATTATTATTATTATTAAAGGTAACTCTTCAGTCTTAAAAGGGGATCATTATTATTTCAATTGTTATAGGCAGAGTTAATACAAAATTTGGCTTTGAATCTGAATTTGAACATAACAAAGATGAAGTAGACTTGAGGGGCCAGTTTGTTAGCCCTTAACTTATAAGATTAAAATGTCCTTAGCTTTTTGAATGAGAAATTATGCTCACAATAATTATTCAAATTTAAGTTAATAAAAAAGATATTTATACTTTTTATGATTAAATTTATCCTCAACCAAATTGATCAACTTCCTTAACAAGCACAGTTTTTCTCAATGTTTCAAAATCTATCCGGAGTTAAATCGGCAAGACAAAAACTTTAAAGTAAAAAAGTTTAACCAGTATGAGATTAAATAAAATTTAAAAATTTTAATCTAAATTCAAGCCCGGTAAAACTCTTTTGGACAACAAAGTTTTTTCTGGCGAGTTTTAAAACGACTTTATTCTCAAGACTTGAACTTAAGACTTTAGTTAATGATAGAAGAACATGTTCCATTATAATTATTGTAAATAAATTAATTAATTTTTAATAATAAAATTAAAATTTTAACTAATTTAAAATTTTTATTATCAAATTTCAAATCAGCCGATCTATTCAAATTTTAAAAATGTTAAAGACAAAGAACTCCATTGAGTTTTGAAACATAGTCATTTCACTTTAACGACACTAATGTCCTCTTTGGTAATTTCAAGTTAACGTATGTGGAGTCGTTGTCTTTCAATTTTTTTAGTTAAATTTTCTCCGCAAGCAAACATAAGCTTTTGCCTGAAAGAAAGGAAAAACACGCACTCCCTCTCTCTACTGTGCAGTGTGTAGAGAGAGTAAACCAGGGAAAGCCAAAGGGTGGAAAAAAAAAAGGAAACAAAAAATGGGCACTTGTGAAATGAGTAAAGCAAAAACCATTCCATTGTTGGGGTTTCTTAGAACTTAAAAAAGACCTCCAAAGAGCAAATTATTGTAAAGAGTACAGAGACTGGTAACAGATATAGTAGATGAAACCTAAATGCTGGTGCTCTTTTGGTGAACTGTGGAGAGAGGAACAGATTCCCCATTCCAAGATCTCAGTTGTATGCAAAGGTATGATCTTTTCCCACACGGTTCTTCAATCTTGAGCTGAAATGAGTGAACTTTTTGTATTTCTAGCATGCAAACTTAGTGCATTTTCGTCTCCCTACTTGTGGATTTCCTTTTTTTGGATTTGTCATTTGAATTCGGATTATGCAGGTATCTATGTGAGCGGGTTCCGTTTGACTTGAAGCATTCAAGGTTGGATTTTTAGTGGAATCAGATCTGGTTTTGCTTAGTTTGTTCGAAACATTGGTTTTTATATCAAACAGTGGCTGATTTTAGGTACATTTTTCGGGTTTAAGAAGTAAGATCCATGGTTGATGTTTTTGTAGGCATTTAGGGTCTTGAACTAGTAGGCCTTACCCAATGATTATATTCTGCGATTTATTTTCCAATTTTCTTCATTTTGATTCTCAATGTGTATCGGTAAAGTGTTGCTTTCCCTGTTTGATTTCTAAAATGGGAAATTCATCCACAGAATTGTTTATCGTCTTCTGTTTTCTTTGTCAGAACTTTTGCCAGAGATTGGAGGGTTTTTCACTTGAAAATCTACTGACTTTAAGAGTTGATTACTTTACAAGCTGGGGATCTCGAATCTACCTGCAAATGTGCATTATTCGGCGTAGGAGGAGGATAAAGGATCAGTAGTGTCAAAATTTTGTTGAAAAAAATGAAAACAGACACCCCTATTGACTATGCTGTGTTCCGATTGTCACCAAAGCGCACAAGGTAATTTCCTGATTTGTCTTGTTGTACTTGTCTTTCAGATTTAATGTTTGACATGTATTTCCTTCTCTTTTTTTCCAGGTGTGAATTGTTTGTTTCTAGTAATGGAAATACGGAGAAACTTGCTTCCGGACTAGTGAAACCATTTGTGACTCATTTGAAGGTTGCAGAAGACCATGTTGCACAAGCAGCTCATTCAATTAAACTTGAAGTTGAAAGAGGCAGAAGTGGTGATGCTTGGTTTACAAAAGGAACACTGGAAAGGTATATGCAATGCCCATCAGGATACCTTCATTACTTTTGGAGAACTCAATGATGATTCGACTTTTGATATCATCTATGCTTCTTCTTCCTAGATTTGTGCGGTTTGTCAGTACACCTGAGGTGCTCGAAATGGTTAACACATTTGATGCAGAGATGTCTCAGTTGGAAGCAGCCCGGAAAATTTATTCACAGGTAAACTGCCATTTTTGGTAGCAGAAGCCCTCTGATTATGGTTTAAAAGAGCATTTCAGCTGAATTCCAGAACTTTTTGTTCAGGATGCTGGAGATCAGTTTTCTGGTGCTTTAGGTGTGTACCTTTCTCCCTTTTTAGATTATCGTGTGTTTATAAGCCTGTCGGAAATTGCAGGATGATATTGCTACATTGTAACAGGCCTATTATGATTTAGAGATCAAAGATTCTTTGACTGCTGGCTTTTGTAGTATAAGATTTTATTTTATATTGCCTTTCATTGGTAATGATAAAACTTCTGAAAAGTTATCTTCATCTGTCTAGTAAGACTAGTGAACACACTTTTGATTGAGACATCTTATATGAACTGTCCTTCCTATCATAGACCTGAACTAAATTAACACAGGTTTTGATTAATTTGCTACAGATGGGAATGGATTGGGAACCATTGCGGCAGCGGATACAAAGTAAAGCTATTCGATTTAACGTTTCCTATTTATCAGGGCCTGGTGCCTGGGGGGTGTGAGGCTGCCAATTTCATCAGATGTTGAAATTCTTGAAGTTCTATGTATTGAGTTTTTCATTTCGATTGAAGTGATTGAAACTTTTTCCACATAATTAAATTGAAACCTTTCCACATGATTAAAGTTATTTTTCTTTCCTTTTTCCTTCTTGGTTTGAAGAGTGGTGGAGTAGTGATCAATATCATCTTAAATCATTTACAAGGATGTAGGAAGATATGGAAATTGCAGGGATAATTCATCTTTTATAAAAAGTAGGCAGGGATGTATTGGTAGTGATTTATGATGATAGTAGAAAGTAATAATGATGATTTCAAGGATTATAGTGTAGAGCAGGCTGCTCAGCAAAATGAGGCTATATGTATTCTATGAGATACACGAACTATGATATTTGAATCAATGTTTGCAGCTTGTTCCTAAATGTAATGTGTCAAATGATGCAGGAAGGAGCTTCTGAGGGCAATGGATGTGCGACTTGCTGCAGTTAGGCAGGATTTAACTGCAGCATTTGATCGTGCATCAGCTGCTGGTTTCAATCCTGACGCTGTCACAGAACTTCAGCACTTTGCAGATTGCTTTGGTGCCCATCGCTTGAAGTAAGTACCCTGAGGGATTTTGTAGACCTATTTGGTTCTCAAAACTCTTTCTATCTCAAAACTCTTTCTATCTTGTTTAGCTTTCAGTCTTCTAATCACTTTTATCTTGGTTACATCAATCTACCAACAATCAAAGCAGCAGATTAGGATTCAGAACATTTGATTTGTGACTTCCTTTTTCCCCATGTGCTCCTATGCATGGTTCCTGATCTTCAGTTTCAAGAAAAATTAATAGCCCCCAGGTGTTGATTGTGCTGCCTCATCGCGTGGACTGATTTATATACACATCCTAAGATGACATAATAATCATGCCCAATTATGTTCAGCAAACTTTGTTTGAAACTCCAAGCTCCATTTTCTGGTTCATTTTTCTCTTCAAATTGACCTTCCTTTTGTTGATGATTTCTACTTGACACTTGGTCACAAGTCAACGCCAGAGAGTGAAATCAACTATAGCAGGGAAGTAATCATATGGAAATTGCCTTTTCATTGTCTTCTTTCCATTTTTCCGTTTCGTATCTTCTTGTTATCATAGGGCTCTACCAGCTCCAATCTATGTTGTACATCGTGCTTATTGGCAGCTATCTGGGATTCAGTACATTGGGATCTAGGAATATTTTGTGAAATCATCTTCGGCTCCTCTCCTTACATTCTAGTGTCTTTTTGATCATGAACTTTGATTTCGTCTGTAGTTTACTTGCAAAAGTCATTTGTTAAACTTATCAAATTCACTTCTCATATTGAATCAATTCTTGTTAATGAATAGATCCGATTGCAACTTTTCACTACTTGTGAGAGTTGAAATTGTAGAGTTTCATTTTTAAACGGTCTTCAGTTGTGCTTCTGGATGCTCTTATCTTGGAAGTGAAGCTGCGATAAATATCTAAAAAGTTATATGCTGCTACATTCATCTTCCCTTGATAAGTGGCAAGTGACTAGGCTAAAAATTTGAGTATTTATGTGAAAATAGTTATGGTCTCTGCATAGGGAATTGGGTTCTATTATTCCAATCATTTTATTGGTGGAACTGCATTTTTCATGGAGCCAAATTTAGAAGGTATGGGAGGTGAGTGAATATGATTTTTATGAAGGTATGACTTAGCTATCTTGATGATTTAAAGTCCCTATCAAGCACGCTTTTTGATTGTTAACACTTATGAATCCACCTCCCTTTATTTCATTCGAATTCAATACCGTATGCTTTGTATTGATCTCAGCATTATGATTCTTTATTACTTCGATTCTCTATTTTACTACAAATCCAGAAAATTTTTGCTCAAACATTGGGATTGCTGAGGTGGTTCCCGTGTGTCCTAAGTTTATGATGCATAGAACACCTGAATTTCACGAAATTTTCTACTGTCCCACACTTTATTTTTAGTGTGCTAGAACATTCTGCCATTTGGGACAAATAAGTAGTCGTTCGGGTTAAACTTTAAAGATACAGAGGAAGTAGTGCACACCTTTTGAGATATTTTAACAAAGAGTGAGAAAACTTAAATGTGGGAATATTATATAAGGCTGGCATTTACTCTTCTCAACTTAACAAGTCACTATCCATCAGGTTTAGTAGTTAGAGGATGGTTTTCTGGTTCTCAGGGTCCCAACTTCCTTGTGCTTCTCACCTTTCTTGTTTTCTAATATGTTTTAACTATTCCTCAACCAACTCAAATTAATACATCTGTTTTGTTTTGTCCATCTGGCAAGATTATAATAATCAATACTTGCATGTATTCTGCAGTGATGTTTGTACCAAGTTCATCTCATTCTGCCAGAGGAGACCTGAAATGATCTGTCAATGGAAGCCATGTGTTGAGGATCAAGTGGTTTGGGCATCATGGGAATCTGACATGTCAATTGATGACCCCACCGAAGGGTCAAGTGGATCCCACAATGTGAGGGGCCACCAACACCCTTTCCAAAATCAAGTCCCACACCAACAAGCTGGCCATGACCAACAAGACTCAGAACAAAGCCAACTCAACCAATCTAATCCCTCTACCTGTGAACAACCTATTTCCTTGCTCTCTGTTAACAGGAAACAGAACAGTGAAGGAGAGGCAAAGAAAGAGGGTTCTGCTACTGACTCGTCACAAAATCAAAAGGGTCCCCCAGGAAGGAGACTGAGTGTGCAGGATAGAATCAACCTGTTTGAAAATAAGCAGAAGGAGAATTCAGGTGGGAAAACTGGAGTTGTGGGAAGATCTGCTGAGTTGAGAAGACTATCTTCTGATGTCTCATCTGGACCTGAAAAAGGTGTGCTCAGGAGATGGAGTGGTGCCAGTGATATGAGCATCGACTTGGGAAGTGACAAGAAAGATAACAACTTTACAGATAGTCCTGCATTAACACCCTCTTCATCTTCTCTGTGCCAGAACGGAAGTAGTGTGATTCTTGGTTCATTAGATGATAGAAAGGACCAAAAGGGATTGAATGATAGGACAAGCTCAGTCCAGATTGAGGCCAAGAGTATTCCTAAAGATCAGGGTGAATTGCAGAGACATGGTGGTGGTTCCATTGTGAAAGATGAGGAGGTGGGTTTGAAGGAGAACCTTGCCTGGAATTATCAAGTCACTTCTGAGGCCAAAGTGAACTTTTTTGCTGGTAAAGGGGAACTAGTACTCGATGATCATTCAGTTGGAGAGAAGGGCAATTCAAGCAGGGAAGAGAAGACATTTGGAGTTTTGGATTTAGGGGGACCTGAGAGAAAGTCTAGAACCTTTCCAGAGAGATTGGAGAACATTTTGGTTAAGAATCAGGCTAGTATGAGCCAGACAGGAGGTGGGATAGGCGATACTCAACTTGGGAATAGTGTGGAGGGTGCTGGCTTCAAGGATCAACCTCGGAGTAAGTTTAGGGCTTGTCATTTGCATAATCGATCTCTTTCAGGGCAATTCGAAGGTGCTTTTGGAGTGAAAGTTAAAGAGGTTCCAAAAGGAAAGGTAGGGTCAGATAATACCACTGGAGAAATTGAGCAAGTAGGAAAGAAGGACTTTACTTTTCTAGAAAAGGAGTCAGTAAAAGCGGAAGATCTTCAAGTTCCAAAAATAAAGGTCCAAAAACCTTTTTCTGCTGGTCCAGAACAGATGAGAAAGATGCAGAGTGGGAGGGATGAGGGTGGTCTCATATTGGGAAACAAGGCTGTTTTGCCCAATAAAAAGGCTTCCGAAAGCCAAGCAAATTTTATTTCTGCTCAGACAACATCAACGGAGCAAGTTCAGAGGGTTAGGCAGAATAAGGGGAACCAAGAGCTCAATGATGAGTTGAAAATGAAAGCTAATGAGCTTGAGAAGCTATTTGCTGAACACAAGCTTCGGATACCTGGAGATCAGTATGGTTCTACACGAAAGTTGGCAGTAAATTTGCAGTACAAAAAACCAGCAGCAGTGGAGATATCCCCAACACAATCTGAGGAGAAAAAACCACTCATTGAACCAATTGAGTTTCCTAATGATAGCTCTGAGTTCAGAACTCCTCCTATGAAGTTGGTGAACCATCAAGACGATGGCTTTAGTCTGAGCCAAAATATTTGTGAGATTAGCTTCTCTGACGATTCAAGAGGAAAATTCTATGAGAAGTACATACAAAAAAGAGATCTAAAGCTGAGGGAAGAATGGAGTACAAAAAGAGTAGAGAAAGAAGCCAAATTAAAGGCTATGCAAGATAGCCTTGAGCGGAATAGAGCCGAGATGAAGGCCAAACTTTTTACATCTGCCAGCAAACAGAGTTCTGCATCTGGTGCTCAACTACTAGCAGATAGTCTGAGAAAGTCCAATGTTCATTCGACTTCTAAGAAAGAGCAGGTACAACGTCACTTGCTACATATTAAGAGATAGCTTCCAAGGCTAAGTTTGGGAATTGCAATTTTGTTTTGTTTCTGGTAATTGGAATCTTGAGGCTTCCCCATCTCACAAGTTGTTCATTTTGACAGCATCCTGTAGATTCTACTCAAAGTGAAGAAGATACAGATCCCTCTGAGTTTTCTGAACAGAAATATTATGGCCGAGATGGATGCTTCAGTGAGTCATCTTTAATTGATGGTTCCGCTAAAAGCGCAATTATAAAGCCTTTGCCAAGTAGAAAATTTTCTTCATCCACCCCTCGTACTGCAGCAGTACCAGTTCAACGGTTGTCCAAAATCTCTAGCTCCAATTCAGGGAGACGAAGATTGCAATCAGAAAATTCGCTTGCACTCTCTGTTCCAAACTTCTCTGAATTGAAGAAAGAAAACACAAAACCCTCTACTGATATCAGCAAAATGACAAATCACCCACGGCTGAGAACCTATACTCGCAACAAGAGTTTCAGCGAAGACATACAACTTGCTGAGGAAGAAAAACCACGACATTCTGAGTCTTTGAGGAAAAGCACTGCTGGACCTGGTGAATTTAATGATGTCTCTTCTTTGAATGATGATGTTGTTGTTTTGGCACCTTTAGAGTTTGATGATGATTATGGTCAACAGGGATCTAATGATAAATTTACAAAATATATGGACTCGAAGCCTTTCCTCAAGAAGGGTGATGGTCAATGTCCTTATGGAGGAGCTGGTGCTGGTAAAACTTCAATGCCCTCTGAGGTTTTTACACATGAAAATCAATTTGAGGAATTACCCTCTGAAATAGATGATTTGAATGACTTGAAAAAGAGTGAAGAAGAAGAGAAGGGGCTTGAAAAACCTGAGGTTGAAGATTGTGCTAAAACGAATAACAGCAAGGCAAGGTTAAGCCAGCGATTGGACAAGATGGTCATGTCTGGTTCTGAGAATGGTGATCCTATGAGATCCCTTTCTTACATTGATCCTTATTCAGTTGCTGACTTGCCTGCCTCTTTGCTTTCGTCCTTCCATGCAGTTGGGACCTTGCAGGAGTCTCTAGGAGAGCACCCCGTAGCACGGAATTCACGAATGCATCATCCGTTATCCTACCAACTTGAGGCTTCAGATATTGATGCTTCTGTTAAGTCTCCTAAGGGAAATCCTGCATCCTGGAATTTTCACCCACCCAACCAAGTAGAAGCTGATGCAGCTCGAATGAGGAAGAAGTGGGGAAGTGCTCAAAAGCCTATTCTTGTTGCCAATTCATCAAACAATCAGTCCCGCAAAGATGTCCCAAAAGGATTCAAACGGTTATTAAAATTTGGAAGAAGTAGTCGTGGAATTGATAATCTAGTGGATTGGATCTCAGCTACTTCTTCTGAAGGAGATGATGACAGAGAAGATGGACTAGATCCTGCAGGTCAATCATCAGGAGACTTGAGGAGGTCAAGAATGGGATCCTCACAGAGCCATCCTTCTGATGATAGCGTCAATGAAAGTGAGTTATTCAATGAACATGGTAATCTTCCATTTCCAGGTTCACTAATTACTCAAGATGCATGTACTAGTAAGATTGATTCTGGGATGTTTTCTCCAAAGGAAAAGAAGATTGATTTTAGGATGCGTTTACGTTATATATGTGGTCTTATGTATGTTCCCATGTAGATTGGAATTGATGCCTTCTCCTCCAGCTTTAGGAAGTAGTTGATTCCATGATTAGGAAGTCATCTCATCCCCTTGTTCAAAATGATGGGGCTTTAAGTTATTCCTCTTTAAATACAAAGGAAATGTAGTTGCTCATTCTGTTTAATTTATTGCTCTGGCTTTCAGTAAGAGGTCCCTTTGCTGTTGAATGTAAAGCATTTGGGGAACATTCAGAGATTTTGCACTGTACTGATCTAGCACTATCTGTTTTATAGTGTCAGTATCACATATCTAATTAAGCTTGTCATCCAAGGGGTTTTAGCCATTTAATCTAGGTGGAAAAACTTTCACATTAGGGAAGTCATTAATTTGCATGATTTGGACCATTGTTCAAACTAAGGGAGTGTCGAGAATTTTGTGATCTGCTGGAATTTGCTATTTACTGCATTGATGTGCTAATAATGCCCTATACTTGTCCTTCAGGTAAGCTGAGAATTGGTTAGCAGTGCTATATGTTTGAAAAATGACTACTCATTTGATGTTTGTTTGATGCAAAAAAAAAAAAACTTCAAATCTATAAAAGAAATAAAAGAGGAAAAGATAATCACAAGCTTTAATTTGGTGGAATGAGGATTAGGAATTGAGTTGACATACAAGATAAGGGCTAAAATTTAGATTATGTTAGAATTCCTTATTGAAATTGAAGTAGTAGTTAGTTAAATATGATATTTTATTTTAGATATATTATCTTAGTTATTTAGGAGATACAGAATTTTTATTAGAATAGGATTTAAATTTTAGGATTCCTTTCCTACTAGAATAAGGGTTCTAAGAACTCTATATATGTGTGTACTCAGCCGTTCAATAGAACAAGCAATATGAAATTTTTCTACAAACTTGAGTTTTCAACTAGAAGGTTTGATACTTTCTTCTAATAGTGATTCTTAGACCCTATAAGTGATTCTTTGTTTTCTACTCTCCATTGTTTGTGTTCCCTACAAAATCCCAGCCATTAAGCCTAAATTCTAACTATATCAAATCCTAAACTCCTAAGCCTAAATTTTCAGCAATCAAACATTAAATTTTCAGCTATACAAAATTTAAAATTTCAGCATCCTAGCCAAAGTTCAATCTTAAAACTTGATATTCAGTAGCTGAATATCAACCATATTTCTTAATTTTGTGATTTGTGGCTACTATTTGTCCTACATCATTGTTTCCATGTAGATTTTTCTATTTATTTTGAAATTTATGTTTCCAATTATTTTCTTCGAATTTTATGCAAAAGTAAAAGGAGGGATTTATAGGTATGGCTTTGATCTACTGCTGAAATCTCAGGTGGATGACTTGTCTCTCTTCTTGCAGCTCAAGCCTTGAATAGCTCTATACCAGCACCTCCAGCAAACTTCAAATTGAGGGATGACCGATTATCTGGAAGCTCTATCAAAGGTGACTTCTTTTGCGCTCCTTTAGTGGGATTTGTTTATTTTCCTTGGCAACACATGCCATTCATTTTAAGCTGCACAATGCTTTGTTCCTAATGTATTTCCGTAGTGCTTGGCCTAGTAGATAGCTTCACGTTATTGCTAACTACATGCTTGCATCATGTCATCGCTAGCTATGTGCTTGACAAACTTGATCTTTCCTGCACTAGTCAGGCTTAGCCAATTATGAACATGAAGTTTAGAGCAAAATAGAAGCTTCATTTTGCTAAGGCTGCAAAGCTGTAGCTTAACTTGAGCTAGCTGTCCTAACTCAAGTTCACTGCATTAAAGCATGTTTAGAGGCATATGGGCATCAAAAGTGACCATCTGGTTATTAATTTCTTATCAATTTAGGCCACTTTAGAGATCAGATCTCTTAAGAGGAAAGTACGTTTCTGTCAAGAAGAAGACTAATCACACACATAAAACAATAAAGGGACAATTTTACTAATTTCACATGGCTGGCTTAATGTTTTCGTTGGTTATACAGCCACACTTCTAACAATTTTGCACAAGTTTAAATGATATGAAAACTGATACTTAGTAAACAGAGTCACGTAAGGAAAGCTTTCTTTTTGAGTTTTTGATTCTTTGAATCTACAATTTACAGCCCCAAGATCATTCTTCTCACTTTCTACGTTCCCAAGCAAGGGAAATGATGCGAAACTCCGATAATACTTGTCAGAAGTTTGGAGCTACTGCTTGAAGTTATTGTTAATGATAAGGTGTAAAGGAACACTGCGTGTGGTAGAAAACATGCTTGTGCCAAAATTGGCTGTAAATTCTGTCAGACAAAAATCAAATATTGGTGTTTGTATGATTTTGTTAGTCTAGGAGCATTCTTTTTTCTTTTGCTCATTGGTTTTAGTCTTGTGTGATGTACATGGGATCATCTCGTTAGAATTAGAGTTGTTAACGGTGTAATAATGGTGACGTGATTATGCAGACCATATCTTTTGTAAACACGATTACTCGTCTTAGTATCTAGAGAATGCTGTTTGTGGCTGCTATTGTTTTTGCTCTTTTTTGTTCTTTTTACAAAGAAAAAAACAAAATCTGAAAGAAAGACTAGCTATCCTATAGCTCTGCGATACAAAGCTCCTTGTTTGTCCCAGAAGAAAAGCTCCACTACTGACATTGGGGTTCTCGAAGGTAATGTAAGCTTGGGCTGGTTCGGACTGCGAGAGCAACCAGGTTATCTGTACATTGGTTCTCTTCTCGACGTATGTGCTGCAGTTGTGTCTCTCAATCTCGTTGGAGTAACTCTCGGGTACCTGTCAGGAAAGAAATATGCTCAGCAAATTCGGTCCTTGAAGAGGAAAGAATATTAATAACTTTTAGGGAATTCAATTCGACAATGACTCGGCAGTATCCCATGGATCAAGCCAAACACAGACCTGAGTGGATTCTCCAGAGTTTGGCATCTTGCGGCAACGCTCGTCCAATATGTTGAGTAAATCTACCACACTACTGGCTGGTGCAATCACGAATGAAACCCCTAGCAGTAGCTATGGACAATCCTTGTCTCACCGCCTCATTTGTGCTGAGTTTGACCCAATTTTTCGAAGGTTTGGACCACCCTACTAGACTACCTACTGAGAGACTCTGAGTCGGAAACATACAATTTTTCACTATTCGTGTCCTATGTCCATGTAATCCAAAATTGCTCTTATACCATTCTCCGGCCAAACGAAATCAGCTTTAAAAATGCTTTTGTTACGCCAAATCATACTAGTGCCAATTGAACTAAGCTTGTTATACTCTCAAGTATTGGCATAAATTTGCTCTAAGAAATCATCACATCCTTTCTTTACCCCTTCCATTTATCGAGTCCAGATCTTCTGTTTAGTTTTATGGTGTCTTATTTTGTCCTATGAATCTCAACCATTCATTTATGTGGGCTCTGTGTGGGTCCCGCATAAATAAACGTGGAACCCGCATAAATAAATGGCTGAGATTTATAGGACAGAATAAGATACCATAAAACTGGACAGAAGATCTTGTCCTCATTTATCGCCTCCAACTATCTATGCTTTCAAGAAAAAACTTGTCAAATTCATTGATCAAACCACTTGGTTTCAATTTTTTATAGTTCTTTTGCATTTTTATTTGCATCCACTTTGATCTGTGGATATTCGAGTTTTAACAGGTTTCAACTTTAATTCCATTGTCAAATTCTGCACATACGACTCCTATATAATAAGTAGTGGACCTGTGTCCTTGAAGGAAATTATCGTACTTAAATCTGTTTCTTGAGCGACTTTAATGTCCATATATTGTATATGGGGCCTTTAACAGAACAAGGATGTTTCGACTCTGTATATTGCACCTTTTCTGATCTCGTCACCTTTTGGTTTCAGTTGACTTTCCTGAACAAAGCGCATGACTCTGAACATGACATTCCTTGATAATGTATCATACAGCCACTGTGTATGGTTAATGAATACGGTGGCGACATAGTACTCTTTGAAGAACAACATATTTATAATTCGAATGTTTCATTTCTCCAGAAACTTAAACATCACATCTCGTAATATTTAGGAGTTGCAAGGTGAAGGGCATTGGCAACATTTTATAACCAGCAATACTCGCAGTTGGCCTACTTTTGTCTCCTGGTGCCAGCCCCTCCACATAAAATTTGGATCACGTCAAGCATCTGAGCACCAGCACTCTTTCAGCTCCACCCTGTCAACTTAAACTCGATACAAATGTTGCAGACAAAAACCTGATCGTGAATAGCAACAAGATAGCATTGACGTATTATTCATCTGGCTACAGGAGAAAGGGACATATTATCAACAATTTTTCACTATTCTGAAAAGGAAAGAATTTTAGTACCTCCAACTTGGAAAGAACTTACAGAAATTAACATCTATCTTTTGAGTTGATCAATAACTTTGATCTCTAGCACAAGTGAGATCGGGCACGGTATTTCAAGTGATGTTACACAGATACAAATCTTCAATCCTTACGCAATTTTCTGCACAAGATATGAAGTATCTGCATTTCAAAGCTAGAAACATTGATATTTTGCAATAGTCATTGATAATGCTACTAGACCTGCAACGTCATTTTGAGCCTCAACTTGGATGGTTAGCATTAAGCTACCCTATACTGAATTCACCTCTGTATAATCGCAGATTGCACATCTTTTTCACCTTTATATGCTGTTGGTTTCCTGAGGTCCTGGAAAGGTGGTCCTGGTAGTTCTTTCAGTTAAGATGTCCTGTTGCATCGCTTATAAGGCCATTTATGTTGTTCCTGAGGTCATGAGTTTGGTTATCCTACCAGCAGATACTCTTGCATAGTTGCATTGGTTGGTGCTGGTGGAGGTGCGAAGTCCACTATTTTTGATCTCATAGAGAGGTTACAGGACCCTATTAATGGTAAGCTCGCCATCTGACTAAAATCCTGGTAATGCAAGTTAGTCAACTCGCAAAACTCAAATTCTTGCCTATTAATAAGAATTAGGTGCGGCTTTAAACATTGTCAAAATGATTAGAATTAATCATTTGGTTAGTTGACTCTTACTATATATTAACTCTTTAACATTTTTATTTTTAATTAATGTGGGATACTATAACACTCTTCCAGAAGTACAACTGGGACTAAACATCACCAGGCTACTGAGACTGAACATCCAAACAGACAATCAGGAAATTAAAAATCTTGACCAGACTTGCTCTAATATGATATTAGAATTTTTAATATAGGTAGAATGTAGCGCCCGTTAATAAGAAGTTACGTTAATATGGACATTATATTATTTTTATTTTTAACAAAAAAATAGACTCAATTGTAACGCGATAAGTGAGACTGATAATCTAAAATGTATAAAAGTACTAGTAGGACCTATGTAGTGGGGCTCGTGATCTATAATTTATAAAAATGACTCCAGGCAATATGATCTACTTTTCATTGTAAAATAAACAAATGATGTCACGTTACTGTTAACGGTCGGGGTTAGTACTGAATTGGATTATGATATGGTACTATTTTAGTACCGGTTAATACTAAGTATCATTTCAGATAATTTTTTAAATTTATAAAATAGTCTTTAAATTTTTTAAAAATTACAATATAGTTTATTATCATATTGTATAATTGTACTGTATATTTTTAACCCTGTCTCTAAAAA
>JANIPN010000005.1:7573479-7590792 GCA_027478595.1 Erythroxylum anguifugum
TTTAACATGTAATTAATAAGGGTATATCAGATATTTCATTAACTTTCTTAATAAGTGTGCATTCCTCTAAAACGACATTTATTATGAATAAGATGGAGTATTATTTAATTGCAAAAAAAAAACAAGTCAAACGACTGTCCATTAGTTCGGACTTTAAACGCAAATATAACTATAAAATCAATAGTCTACAATTACTTTTCTTTTATCCATTTATTCTCTATATATATATATATATATCTCGTCAGCATTCAAAACCTCGAGAAACTGAAAATTCAATCACTTCATGTCTATCTTCTGCTCATCTTTCACTCGTTAACTGATGCTTTGCTCTCTGTAATTCATAGCTATGGAGTTTCAAGTAAAGCTCGTCTCTGGAATCGCAGACTGCTTCGTGTCTCTTCCTCTCATTCTCATCCAAACACTCCAATCTTCACGCCCTGCACTCGCCTCTCAAGTCCTCTCCCTCGAGCTCCATTCCACAGACGACGACGGACTCCGCTGGACTGTCGCCTGGTCCGGAGCCACTTCAGCTTCCTCATCTATCGAGGCAAGACAAGCTTGCTGGTTTATTTGTGTTTTCGCGATTGTTGATTGATCTTTTTTCCGTTTATTTGGCTTCGCTAGGTCGCTCGGCAATTCGCCGAGTGCATCTCGCTGCCGGATTACGTGAGAGTGCGAATTCGAGTACTTTCCGGGGTCAAGAGTGCCACGTTGGTGACTATCGAGCCTAATAGCGAGGATGATTGGGAAGTTCTAGAACTTAACGCAGAGCAAGCCGAGGCGGCGATTTTGAAGCAGGTTGTTGACTTAAATTTTACTGTTTTTGTTCGGTTATGTGAGTATGACTTGATACATATTGTTTTAAAGTAGTTGTTATTACATTGTGAGTGATCTGATTTCTTCCTTTTTGTTTTTGTGTTTTGTTATCATTAATGGGAGTGAAGATCAGGATTGTTCATGAAGGAATGAGATTTCCTTTGTGGTTGCATGGGCGTACGGTCGTTACGTTCCTTGTGGTTTCAACATCTCCCGTGGAAGCGGTGGGTAAGATGATGTCTATAATTTTGCTACTCTTATACAACTCATGTAAACTGCCTACTTCATGGTTGTTGTGTTAAAGCCTGATTTTAGTTAAAATTAATTGTTTGCATCTGCAAGATAGATCTTTTGTATACTTTCTTTGGCACAATAGGTTTTCTATTTTAGTTCACTTTTTTTGCTTTGGATCACTCACCCATCAGGTTAAGATTTTGGGTCAGCTGTTTCTTGACACTCACCAATGAGATTGCTTTCAGTGCAACTTGTGGATGGAACTGAATTCTCTGTTGCTCCAAAGCCACGGAAAAAGGAAATAAAGAAAGAAGCTAGTATGGAGAGGAATCCTTTGAAGGTCCTCTTGCGTCTTCAAGATTCAGATGGAAGATTGTTTCACAAAACTGATGTCAAAGGCCTTGAACTTAATGTGGCGCTCACATCTGTTGGTTATGTCCATCCTGAAACAGCAAAAAAATTTTCATTAGATTTTCTTCTGTTGGTTAAAATTATTCCGAGGTTATCATCGAGAGAAAGTGTTAAAGCTCCTGAAAGTGACATGTTGAAGATGAAAAACACTTCAAGTTCTGCAGATGCTAGCAGTAGAAATTTTTCTGACAAGAAAGAACCTCGTCAAGCAGTTGTGAGTCTTTTATTATCGGATTCAGTAGCTAGAGGTCATTTGATGATTGCTCGGTCTCTTCGGTTGTATTTAAGAGCAAGCCTGTATTCATGTACGTTACTTCTCCCTAGCATTTGAAGAACTGTCTTATTTGTATTAATCTACCATTTTTTACTCTGGATAACATAAATGAATTGAATTTACCTTTTAAATGCATCTAAAATTGATATGTTGAACATTAACAGTCTTTTACAAATTATTTTCATCTAAATAGTGAATGTTTTGGACTGAGATAACCCCCTTACTGCAGGGGTTTACTTGAAGGAATGCACCACCTATCCAAAGGAGGATTTGGCCTTACTTTCACTTTCTCCTTGCTACTTTAAGATGCTTGGACAGGATGAGGTTGTTGACAAGAATGGCTTGGAAGTGCCTGATAATAATAGATTTGGAAAACCAAAAAATCGACTTTTGAAACGTAGCTCAGATGCTTATATGGATGCAGGGGATTTTTCAATCCATGAAAAAGTTGTTACTGCTCTTTCGAATGGCCCTTCTGGTAAAGGAGATGAAGAAACCGCATCTCAGCCTACCAGTAGAAAAGGATTAACAAGACTTGCTGAACTATGGTTTCTTGCACAACTTAAGGCTATTGCTTCAGTTACTGGGTCAGTTGTTAATACCTTAACTTTAGGAACCGAAACCTTGCTTCACTTTGAAGTGAAAGGATACAACTTTGAGACTGATAGGATGCCTAAGGCAAACGGACTTTCAGAACATCCACTCAAGGCCACTGGAGCTCCTGTGGAATTTTTCTACATACTAACTATTTCTGAGGAATCTCCTCATAATGAATGTCATGCATATAAATTTGTTTTTGATGAAAATGGGAAGGCAAATGTAGGGGGTAAATATTTGTTTGCAAAATTGAAGTTGGGTGACCCTGTATTTCTTTATTCTCCCAAAGAGAGAACCTCCATCAAAGAATTCAACTCAAGCATATCTTCTTTGAGTTGGATGGGTACAGCTGCAAAAGATGTGATTAATAGTAGGTACTTCCTTTTTAATGTTGACTCCTATGTAATGTTAATTGCCTGCTGCTAATGTGTGTTCATCACAAAATGTGCAGTTAGATTTTAATTCTTAAAAAATATATTGAGTTCCTCCACTTGCAATTCTTATGGTCATTCAGGAATCAATGTGTTGTTATCTCCTGCCTCTGAAATGTGGTTCAGTAGATGGAATCTTCCCCTACCTGGACATGTTCCTATATATGGACCCCATGTAAGTTCATCTGTTTGAATTAGTAGTTTGTTGAAATGTTTTGCAACTACTGTCTATTTGTTTTGTGGATGTTATCGCCATAGTATGTTACCTCTACCAAGTTACCTGTGCTACATGTTGTAGGTCTAACATGTGTGGATTGAAGTATATCCCTATTCAAACTAAAATTTCAACATGACATTTGAATTAGTTTCCAGTGATTTAAGGATGCTTCTTGATTCTTGTCCAAAAGAAAATACAATTGCAAGGAAGAATGTGGCTGCCTTTTGTTTCTGCAACTTGCTACTCTTGACAATGATTGCCAGTTTGTCCTATGTCCCAGTATTAATGATCTATTTTTTTTATGTTGACCTTTGCTTGTGTATTAGGGTTCTGGAAAGAGCATTTTAGCAAAAGCAGTTGCAAAATCCCTTCAAGAGCATAAAGATGTCTTAGCACACACGTAAGATATTTGTATTTGCACACATTATTTTTTAATCTTTAAATGTTTTGACAACTCTAATGCTACTGTTTTTTGTTAAACAAATTGCATAAGGCTAGGGGCCAAGTTAGTACATGTTACAACTTACACATGCTGTGCTTGCAGAGTATTTGTTGACTGCTCTAGACTTGCTTTAGAAAATGGATTAGCCACTCGGCAAGCACTTTCTGCTTATATTTCTGAAGCTCTGGACCATGCTCCTTCTCTCGTTGTCTTTGATGATCTTGATAGCATTGTTCCATCTTCTTCGGACTCAGAAAGGTCTCAATCTTCGAGTTCCGTGGTTGCACTCACAAATTTCCTAACAGACATTATGGATGAATATGGGGTAAAAGTTTATCTGCATTGACTGTTTTCTTATTTTCCTAGAGTTGTGAAGTGATGGATATGTTGTTCTTACAAATAATTTATCATTAACATATGCTTAATTATGTCTATCTCCTGCAAATATGATTCCAGAGAACTGGTTTTCAATAATTTATTTCTGGATGTACATGATAGCTGATGTTGATAAAAGAAAGCCTCGGTGATTAGATGACCTCTTCAAGCACAATCGTTAAGGAATGGTACAGTATTAGGCCTAATAGATGAAAGTATTTGGTATACTGCTTCGTCGTATCTTTTTTTTTTTCCTCAAAGGAACCTGCCATAACTTCCTGGTGATGCCATGAATGTTGAACACGTTCTTGTTCCAAATGCAATTCTGAAGATCAATGCTAGTTTTTTTTTTCCTGAATTCCGTTGTTATATCATTGCTGTTATATGGACAGGAAAAGCGTAAGAGCTCATGCGGAATTGGCCCCATTGCCTTCATAGCTTCTGTGCAGAGTCTAGATAGTATTCCACAGTCATTGAGCTCATCAGGTTCATGTCTTCTTGTTCAAAAATATTAGTAGATGTATCATGGCTGTTTCCTTTCCCCCTACTTTTCATATTCACTTTGGCTCTATGTTTTCCATTGTCCCAGGAAGGTTTGACTTTCATGTGCAACTACCTGCTCCTGCTGCTGCAGAACGCTGTGCTATACTAAAGCACGAAATCCAGAGGCGTTTGCTACAATGTTCTGATGACATCTTACAAGATATAGCTTCAAAATGTGAAGGATATGATGCATATGATCTGGTATTTTACACCTCCTTTCTAAATGCAAATACTGCCTTTTCTCTCTCTTTGTCTCTCTTTTTTTTCCAGCTCTGCCTTTGGGAAAAGAAAACCACGCAAACAGGAGTGCATTTGTCTTAATTGAATGTCTTCTTTTCATGTTTATATATTATTTAAGTGAGGGTTGAAAATGTATTCTTCTGATATTTCCAGATGAGTTAAGATAGAATGGCAATAGTTAACCATTTTGTAAGATCTTTAAGATATGGAACGGTGAGGGCCATTTTGTAGGTCTTTAAGATTCTTGGTAAAACCATTGGCTACAATGATACAGGGAGGAAAGCCCAATAGTTAACCACATTGAATATCTGTTACATGACCAGATGCAAGTCATAAAAAACATGTTTTGTTAAACTTATGCGCTAGATTTTGTTAGAATTGTATGTTGGTGAAGATGCATGGTAGAATGTTTGGTGTCAACATTAATTGATTGTCTACGTAAGAAGATAACTCACTTCATTTGAGAGCAAAGTTGGGAGAGATCAATAACTCCCACAATATTATGATGTACTGTGGGCTTTACCGAATTGAAATGCTAAAATAGTGATTTCATTTTATCAGGAAATTTTGGTTGACCGAGCTGTACACTCTGCCATTGGTCGCTTTTTGCCGGGTCCTTTGAGTTTTCAAAAGGATGAAATACCCACATTAATCAGGGATGACTTTGCTCGAGCAATGCATGAGTTCCTTCCTGTTGCTATGCGTGATATTACTAAGTCTGCTCCTCAGAGTGGCCACTCTGGATGGGATGATGTTGGTGGCCTGAGTGATATAAGGAATGCTATCAAAGAGGTGTGATGTTTTTTTTTGGGAAGTTAAAAGAGGTGTGATGTTTTCATTACACAATGGGTTTTACACTTTTCAGATCACGTCCCTGTGCCACTTTTTTTAACTATATTTGAAGATTATTTTTTGTGCAGCAGCTTAACTGATTAATTTGAATGCCAGATGATTGAATTGCCATCAAAGTTTCCAAATATCTTTGTGCAAGCTCCATTAAGGTTGCGATCAAATGTTCTGTTATATGGCCCCCCTGGTTGTGGCAAGACTCATATTGTTGGTGCCGCAGCTGCTGCTTGTTCTTTGCGATTTATATCTGTGAAAGGTCCCGAGCTGTTGAACAAGTACATTGGTGCTTCTGAGCAAGCAGTAAGAGAACAATTAAACACTCTTTCAACCAACCCCAAACCCCCAAACTTTTAGACAAGAAAAAAAGGAAACAAAGAGTATGAGTTTATATGGTTGAAATACGATAATACTTCATTTGGGGCAAGCTTGAAGAGATGTCTTACCTTTGTTAGGTGACTAAACAGAAAGGCTTTAGGGTTTCAATTCCATAATTTATCAGTAAATTGAGGAGTTCCATTTGATTCTTGTATGCAATTGATGTAGTTTAGTTTGTAGCACTTAGTGATGGGCATTATTGTGTATGTAGCGAGTTGTTTCTCTACAGCATTTTCTTGTAGTATTGTTTACTATGAAGTTAAAATGTACACTGTCAGCTGGTGATTCATGCTTTCCCTACAGGTTCGTGATATTTTCTCAAAGGCAGCTGCTGCAGCACCTTGCATTCTTTTTTTCGATGAATTTGATTCTATTGCCCCAAAAAGAGGGCATGATAATACAGGAGTAACTGACCGTGTTGTTAACCAAGTAAGTTTTTTCATGTGTGTTTGTTTCATCATATGCTCTTCTTGAGAGTAACATCTCATCGCTTTATTTGTCCATGTCCTAGTTTTTGACCGAGCTGGATGGCGTAGAAGTTTTGACTGGCGTTTTTGTGTTTGCTGCAACAAGGTTGGTTCTATTTTAGAATAGTTTCATATTACCTTCAGATTCTTCTCGTGGTCATTGTTTCAATTTGCCATCTCATTTTCCAGGTTTCCCTTTATTTATTTGTTTGTTGTTCATTTACATGGGAAAGATAAGGTTGTCCATGCAACCTTTGTTTGGATTACAAAGATCACTAAAGAACATTAGATCAGAGAATACCACTTTGAAAAGAGAATAAAGAACTAAAGAAAAGGATTGGGATGTTGAAAGAGAGAGAGAGAGAGAGGGAGGGAGAGAACAAGTAGAATCTAACTTGATTCACATCCTTGATTTTATGAAAATTTTCATAGTGCCAAAAGCTATGTTTAACAAGGTCATTACTTTCCTATGCAAAATGAGCTTTGTTGAGTGGATGTCCTACTCCTGAGCTTCTCCATAGTGTTTTATTTCTCTGTGCACTTTCCATTTCTTTGTCCTTGTGCTTCCTTTTATTGACTGTCTTTTTTTATTTTTTATGGCTCTGTGTGGATCTGGAATTTCAACAAGCAGTAGACCTGACCTACTGGATGCTGCACTGTTAAGGCCTGGAAGGCTAGATCGCCTTCTTTTCTGTGATTTTCCTTCTCCACGGGAGAGACTGGATATCCTTTCAGTTCTTTCTAGAAAGGTTAGTATTATTGGCTTCTTGCTGCTCATCTTCCATCCGTTTTTCCTTAAAATTTGATGCCTGTTTTGAGATTCTATAATTGGCTGAAGAATAAATCCTTCATGCGAAGGCATTCCAGGAACTCCATTAGAAAATTAAACATCCGATTCTAATGTCAAACAGTGTATATGGTTGAAGAACACCTCTTTCTAGAGCTACTTTGTGCAATCACTTGCTAATCACCAGACTTCTTTAAAAAGAGTGGAAACACGTGCGTACACGAAAAACTAAAGATGATTTCACCTCATATGCTTAGCTAATAAAGTAGATAAGTCTCATTTCTGTGCTAAAAGTCGACTTATTCCTGTTCAGTGGAAACAAGTTCACATCTTGGGGAAAAAAAAAAAACAAACTTAACATGCAATTTATCTGCCAAGGTTCTGGTTCATATTTTGTTTGATGTGATAATGTCTTGTGTTAATTCCTGCTAGTTTGAATCTTTATGTCCATTGAATGCACAGCTCCCTTTGGCCTCCGATGTTGACTTGGAAGCCATAGCATATATGACAGAAGGATTTAGTGGAGCCGATTTACAAGCTCTTCTCTCAGATGCGCAGCTTGCCGCAGTTCACGAATTTCTTAGTAATGCAGATAGCAGTAAGCCTGAAAAGTCGCCAATCATTACTGATGCTCTTTTGAAGTCTGTTGCTTCAAAAGCAAGACCGTCAGTCTCCGAATCAGAGAAACAGAGACTATACGACATCTATAGCCAGTTCTTTGATTCGAAGAGATCCGCCGGTGCTCAGGTCCACCTCCTCTCTCCCCTACACACCTATATTTCACCCCTAATCTTATTAACATATTACTGAACCATTACATGTATGCAGTCAGGGGATGCAAAGGGCAAAAGAGCTACACTAGCGTGACCCAACAAAAACATTTATCCGATGACCAAAGCTAAAGGCGGAATGCTATTTTATGTCATGTCGTGTAACAGTTCAACTGCTGGTATTGGTAGCTGTTTTTAGCTTATCTGGTTGTATACTTTGCCTAGTTATTTGGGGAAAGCTAAATATAGTCATAACATTCAAATGCAGTCTGCAGTTAAACAATAATTTCCAACTATGGTTGATGAGCTTTATGAGGATTAATATAATCTGAGATGCTATTCCACTTGGATACTGCTAGCTATTGGTGCGGTGGCTTATATTTCATTTTTCTTAGTGAAAGAGAATAAAATTAACCATAGAATATCTCAAACTTGAAAAAGAAAAAGAAAAAGAAAAGACTTGATACAGCGTACTACTCGTAAATCACAGCCAAGAGAAATTGGTCATGAGATCAAAGTGTGTTAATACTGTTAATTAAAATTTTAAAACATAAATCAGCAAATGTAGATGATGTAATGTGCAATTTCATTTGGATATTCAGTTGCATAGTTGGAGATGATACCAAAATAGAAGTTATATAAAAACTTGAACATACCCACTGATCCAAGATGTTGAATACATCTTCATGAATACAACAGAAAAATAATCCAATAAAAACCTCCATGGATCTGCAGAACGTCATTGCACAGTACAGTTGCTGCAATCTCAAACTCCGACTTGTCATTGATGCCTAAAGTGCTGCCAATAGGTTAACCAGCACAATGAGGCCAGAAGAAGAATGTGAGTATGCGGAATATTATAATTTGGGAAAATCTTGGCTCAAGAGATGGTTGTTTCTGATCCAAAGGACACAAAACAACCTCACTCGATGCTCTTATTTCCCATGTCGTCATCCCCACGTGATTGAACACCAAAATGGAGATGATGAACAAAAATTAGTGTCAACCAACAGAAGATACCTTCCCAATTTGGACTTCAGCATCTTTATTGATATGCCAAGCTTAGATAACATCCAGGAAACTTCGCCGAGATTAGATAACATCCGGGAAAAGTTTCCATGCTCAATTGAGGCCAAGAAGAGACTCATCCATCTATAAATAACATGTTACAGCGGAACAACTTACACTTTAAATTTTCCAATTAAATCAGCATCTAAATGCATTAAAAGAATTACTTTTTTAACTCATTATCCAAACTTTCAAAATTAACTCAATTCAAAGTCTTGGAAGCAATAAAATAAGAAATTGAGGAGAACAAATGTTGACCATAACTTTTATAATAGAGCATTAAACTGTTGAAGCAAATGAATTAACAAAAGCGGACCAAAAAATTCATGAATAAGTGTAAAAATCATAGAAAACTAAACAATAAGAATCACAACTTGAATGCGATCTTCGATGTTAATACGTTCCATGTAAAAGTTTGTGGATATATTCTAACTGGACTTGGTGTAACTTACTGTGATAGTTGTAACCTACAAACAAGTCCAGATACAGTTATGAAGAAAGTATGAATTGAAACAAGAGAAACCATACCAATGGCCAGGGCAGCCAGAGAGTAGAATCCGTAGATACTCAAAAGTATTGATGTTGCCCACAGTCAACACCAACCATGGCTGTAAACATAAGGCATCATCATCATGACTTCTAGAAACATTGAATGCAAGCCTCGAACATGGGCCATAAGATGTTCTGGGGAAACATCAGCATATTGGCAAACTTAAAACTCCAATTACTGACATAAAATATACAGGATAGAAAAATAGGTTCAAAGCAAACTCAGAGGATGCTTGCATCGAAGTCAACCTACACAATTGATGTGACATCCATATTGCCACTACTATTGCAGAATAAGCAGCTGATAACATGTGAGCAATGATATGAAGAGCATGCACCAGGTGTATAAGGATTCCTTACTGGAAAAACTATCAAAATCTCCTTCCTTGGAACACCAATTGAACAAAAGAAATTACAGTAAGATACTTGTTTCTCAAATTCTCTAATAAGCCAATGATGAACTATGATTTTTGTTTCAACAATGGCTGGTCAAAGTACAATTTGCATAGGACCAAACAAATTTCTTACTATTTTCAAATGTTACATATGATTATCTAATGGAGTATTTACATCCTCATGAAGTAAAAAGGATGAATCGGCTTTGAAGTATATGATGAGAGGACAAGAGAAGCATTTAAGAGTCCTGGATCAGCTAACAAGGACTCTAAAATCAGAAGAAGTCAAACTTCTTACTACCTTCAAATGTTCGTCATCTGAAATGCAGAGTACCTGGCGCAGATTTGTCAACTTTGCTTCATCCTCCCAACTCAAAGGCCCTGAAGAATACAATTGTCGAATAGTAGAACAATATCCATGGAAATCTGTCCTATGGGATCCTAATTCCAATTCCTTCGGTGAGAAAAGGGAAGATTCTTCATCCTTAATCTTCAGACAACAAGAGGACTCAGCATCACTACAGTAATCCCCCGTACTTCCATCATGCAATGGCAAAGAGTTAACAGGAAACTTATAAGTATAGCCAACAACACTACAACTACCAACAGAAGACTTGCAACTATCCACAGATACTGCAGGTTCTAGAAGCCGACTATGATTTTCCCTACCTAAATTCACTCTTGATAACTCGGTGATTCTAGAATACCTGGGAGAGTTTCTATAATTTTCACCATATAACTCATCCAGATGATCAGCTTCTGCCTCATCAAAAGCTTGGGATGGACGTGCTGAACAAATTCGTTGAGAGCTACTGCCATTTTCCATTGTTTGCATCCTTTTAGCAGTTATTTGGTGCACTTTAAATTCATCAATTGGTAATCTTCTTTTTGATGTTGTGGATGGAACCATGCCATCATCGCCTATCTGTTGATTCATCCTAGTGCTTGCTTGTGATTTTGTCAATGGCATGCCACAATTCCTTGCACCCTGAAGCAAAACCAACAAAACAAATAGGTAATATGACCTAAATAACTCATAAGGAAATCTTAGAAGAAAAAAGTGTAGGCAAGGCTAGGAAAGGACATCTGAAAAGAAAAGTCATCACACAAGTAGCATGTGCCTGTCTTGCTTATGCAAGTTCCCTCTAGGGGTGCTACAGCACAGTAATAGCATCAGATTACTGCAGATACTCGCAAAACAGTACTGCACCATGCCTTTGCCACAGAATCATGGGAGGTGCACTAAAATGAGATTTAGAACTAGTACTTACCTCACCAACCAACAACCATTTTCCATTTTGCCAGCACTGTCGAACCCTTAAATAAGATCTGGGCACTCTTACTCCCATAAAATTCCCAAGTAGCCTAACAAAAAAGTAATCTCCATCTATAATCTGGATTACTCGAGCTGTCTTCCAACAAAAGTTGTGAAACACTTCAACAAGATCACCGCAAGCCCACTTAATCTCCCCATCCACAGGAGGTGGACAAGGCCTGAGCACCTTCCTTGGAACCCTCTCCTCTTTAGCCTCACCAAAACCAGCATACTTCACACAGTACATCCGCCCATTCCCAGAGATTATCTCCCCACAAAGCCAACTGCCAATAGAAACCTCCTTGTTGCTCAGTACCTCCACCTTAGTCCCTTTCCGGAATCTCATCATGACTCTGCTATCGTCCGCTCAAAAACTAAACAACCTGCAGATAGATACATTATGAGAAAACAGATTTACATATTACACAGAAAAAAACAAAATCTGTAACAAAATTGAGAGAATGAAAACAACACAGCACATAAGACCTTAAAAACTAGAATAAAAGATTCTTCAATCATAAAAGCAAAAGGATAAACCATCAACAACAAAGAAAATCAAATAACAAAGCGAACAAAGTTAAATAAGATCCTCAAAAACAATAATAAAAATAAAAATACACACCTCTGAATAAAACCTACTAACTTCAAACCACAAAAAAAAAATTAAAAAAAGATTCAACATCAACATCGTCCAACAGTACCACTATTCCACAAATATATTCACATCTCAAAGTTTAAATATTTAAGATAAAAAACGATACCGTAAAACCCCGTAAAGAAGAACTCTACGCAGATCAACCACAACCGAATAAATCCTCCGCAGGAATCCAAAAGCGACCAATCAATAAAAAAACACAACATAAAAACTCAACAGCCAAACATTTGAGCAGATTCAAGAGCAAACATCACACTGAATATAACAACAGGAACGAATTGAATACACAGCGAAAAGAATCAAACCTTAAGAAGAACGACTCCGATCTTTTTCTCTGCGGGAGGAATCGAGAGCTTATTTTGTTTCTAATAACTTTTAAGAACGGTTATTAACAAGATTTCACATAATTTTTAGGGATTCATGATTTGAGTGTATTGGATCCGACGGTTGTGGTGTCGATGTTCTTGACAGTTACGAAAACAACTGATCCGCCAATTAGGTATCGACACGTCATAGTCAGATAAAAATGTAGGATTGGTTTTGGTCCCCAGGAGCCCGTTTTTTAATAACGAAATTGAATTTGAAACCATAATTTAAAAATTGAAATTTTAAATTGTTAGATCGTCATCACACTCAGTCTAAAGTTCCGCAATAAAATAGGATATGAAGAGGTCTGATAGTACACAGCCTTACCCCTACATAGTAGAGAGGTTGTTTCCAATAGACTCATATGCAAATATGATAATAAAAGAGTGATCCAGGTTAAAGAATAAATAAGTAAGCTGACACATTAAAAAAATTGTAACTAAAATTATAATAAATAATAAATATAAATATAATATAACTCAATTTTAAAAAATAAAATATATTTTAAAATTAAAATATAACAAAATATAATATCTCTTTATTTGTAGAAATTTTAAATTGTTAGATATTATACATATATCAAAGGCCGTTGCTTGAAAGGAATGAGTCCCTTTAAGGCTTGCTTTGGAGTGATATCGTTTGTTTCGTGTTTGAGTGGATTTTGAAAGAAGCGTGATTAGCTGTCAACTGCAAAATTTAATTTAAATTTTAATTAGAGAGTCGAGTAAAATTGATGCATGTCACGGCTAAAACGTCAAGTCGTAATGGTACTCTTTCGGGATTGGTATATTAGAGTATCGACATTTGGCAATATTTAATATTAATTTAATTTTTTAACTACAAATCAATTATATAATTTTATTATAATCAAAGTTTAGTTTTGTTTAAAATAAAAATATTGTAAAATTTGACTTAATAATTTAATTTATTACCAAAAATAATGAAGATATTAATTTTTTATTACAAATTTAATAGGATAGACAATGGACTAACCCATGGGCTTAAATTCAAGTGTTTTAATTGACCAAATCAGGCTCAGATTAATTTGAGGCCTAATTTTTCGAAGCAAGAGTTAGGTATCAGATAAACTTGGACCTGGACAATATAGACCCAAATTCAGTTAAAAAACTTTATTTTACATCTTTAATTTTAAACAATTATTTCAAAAAATTAGTAAGACCTGCTCATGCGTTGACCCATTATTATCCTTAAAATTTAATCAAATATTTTTTATAATGGTTCAACTGGTAAATCAATTTTTTTAATATGATAATATCAATTTAAATATCTTAGATCTCATTTCCATGAGTTAAACAAACAATTAACTATAAGAGTAAATACATGTTTTAAGTTAATTAAATTATTTAAAATACTTAAATTTTTATTTAATAAATATTTAAAAACTAATAGTGTAGTTTCACTTTAATTTAGCAAGGTGTTAGCGTTAATACACCATAGTACCCCGCAGATCCGTACGTTTCCCTTACCTTAATGATTATTCTCAGCCACGTGGTTTTTAGCCTTTTCCCATTCACATGGTGACTTTCAATGAAGACTCACATTATCGGGATCCCATTTGGGGTCCGCCAGGTTGTCTCCGACTTCAGAGTTGGGTCAGGTGGGAACTGAAAAAAATGAAGCCATTTTATTTTAAATTTTAAAAAATAAAAAACTATATATGACTGAGCTAAGTTGAGTTCAGATTCGAACTCAACTGTCTCATAACTCGAACTCAATCTAAGCATGGCAATTGGGCTCAAGCTTAGGCTCAACCGAAGTCAAATAAGTTAGGTCTAGGAATCATAGGTCAAGATTTTGAGCGTCTCGAGCTAGGACTATCTAAACCTGACTTGGTTTAAGACAATTTCGAAAATAACAAAATGGTCATTTTTTGGATTTTTTAAAATAATAAATCAGCTCGATTAATATTTAAATTTAACTTAAACTAATAATTTAAAATAATTATAACAAATTTTTAGTTATATTAGGTTTAATTAGTTCAAATCAGAACTAAAAGTTAAATTGAAATTTTTATATAAGTAATATTAATTAGTTTATATGTGAAGTTCGTATTACTTATGTTTCATTTTTTTAAACGAAAATATATAAGAAGGAATGTTTTAAAAAAATTAAAAATTTTAATATTCAAGTTAAAACATGATAATCTAGTTAGAAATTCAAAATATAGGTTCTGCGATTCATTTGAATAACAATGTTATTTTAATTATGTGATTACACGACGTTGTTTCATTAATCTTTATTTGTTATATTAATTTTGGCTGACAAGTATATAAGTTAAGGTTTCTGAAACATGTGCATCAACAAACTTAACAAAAACACTAACGTCGAGCTAGAATTAAAAAAAAATTAAATATTTGAATATTTTATTGCTAATTTTTTAAATTCATACTAGAATTGAAATTTTTTGAAAATTTGAGCATTTAATTGTTACTTCTTAAAGTTCAGATCATAATTAAAATTTTGACAAAAGTTTAAGTTTTTTTTTTATAATTAATCCTTATAAATCTAACCTAATTTTATAGCATTTCAATATATTATACCAAATAATAAAATATAATGATTCAATGTGATACAAGATATTTCATAGGGATGAATACCAATATCAATTAAATTCAACTAAAATACTTAATAAATTATTAATTTAAATCGGATTTAATCGATTCAAGTTAAGTTTCAAAGCTGTATCTTTATATTAGCAATATTGATAGATTTATATTTGATATTCTTAACAAAAATATAAGAAGAGCTTTTTTCGTATAAAATTTAAAACTATAAAAATAAAAAACAAAGATAAGTCTTTTAAAATTATTTAAGCCACAAAATAACCCTTTGTCATATTACTCTAAAAATGAATTTAAATTAAACTTAAAATTAATATTTTATGCCTAATTTAACTAAGTTTGGATTGGTCTCAATATTGATAATTTTTTAAACTTGATTCATTATATTAATTAGTCAAATACGATCGATTAAATTATACTTGATTAAATTAAATACAATATAAACTCAAACTTGCACATAAAAAAGAAAATCATTTTGGTTCCACTCAATTCCCCACACTAGGGATGTTAATTTTGGCCAAGCTCATAGTCTGATCGTAATTTTAAAAATAATGTCGTTTTTTTACTTTTTTTAAATATAAGATGGATTGGGTTGTCTGTCCACGGGCTGACTAGCCTCGACCCATCAAACTATAAAAGAGGCCCGATTGGGCCCACGATTGAAACAATTGAGAAAAGAATAGTTTACTGGTATTCTTCCACCAAACTTATTTGGGGTCGTACAGAGAACGGACAATTTACAACAACTTATGCTTATTCCATGATCTTGCACCACGATGCCACTATGTCCAACACCTGCTGGCGGACTATCTGGAAGTGGCAGGGCCCCCAAAAAATCCACACATTCCTGTGGCTACTATTGCACGATAAGCTTCTCACCAATCATCAGCACGTCCACAGAGGATTCACTTCAGATGCGAACTGTTACCATTGTCACCTTGAGGAATCCTCTTTTCATGTAGTGCGAGACTGCTCCAAAGCTCGCTACCTATGGATCAAGTTCCCCCTCAGGTTATCATGGTAGAGTTCTTTTCCTTGGATCATAAAGAATGGTTCATAATGAACCTACCGTCACACAGGGTGATAGAGGGCTTCAACTGAGTTATTATCTTTAGCACAACATGCTGGTTTCTCAGATCTTGGAAAAATCGGGCCATCTTTGACGAACTCTTCTCCTAGTCAATTTCACTAGAGCAGCATGTTTTGGAATATGTTAACCACATTCAATTGGCTGCAATTTGGCAACATCGAACTCAACTGACCGATGTCACCCAAAAAGACCTACTTGTAGAATGGAGCAAGCCTGCACCTGGCTGGGTGAAACTAAAAATTGATGGTGCCTTCAAAGGCTCCAGCACCTCAGCCACAGCTGGAGAGCTACTGCGCGATAGTTCTGGCGCTTGGTTGAGAGGGTTTGTCCATAACATTAGCGGGTGTTCCCTATTAATAACAAAATTTTTGGGGGTACTTTTGGGTCTTCAGCTAGCATGGTCCTTGGGACACCGCCACATAGTTTTGGAAGTAGATTTGCACACTGTGACCTTCCACATAGTTTTGGAAGTAGATTCGCGCACTATGACCGATATGCTCTCTTCTCGAGCTACATCCTTAAACCCTTTCGTGTTGGGTGTTCATGAACTGCTTTCCCGTTAATGGGTTGTAATAATTTAGCATGCTTACCGTGAGGGTAATTGCAGTGCAGACTGGCTTGCAAATTTTGCGGGACAGTTTTCTTTAGAGATCACTACTTTTGAGGACCCACCTAAGGGATGCATACCTCTTCTCGTAGGGGATGGATCAGGGTCTGTCAGCCGAAAATTTTCATGTAATTTGTCACGTTTACTTCCTTTATAAAAAAAAAGCATAGTTTGGCAGTATATTATTTTGCCTGCTTGAAATTTTGATGAAATTAACTATAATTAATGGTTTTGGGAATTTAAAACACAAAAAAGAATCATGACGTGGCAAGTCATTTCCACTCCTTGCACAAAACTACCGTTCTTCATTTTCCTCACTGCCAATGCGCAAAAGACACAGGCTAGAGGAAATAGAGTCGAGAGACGAAAGGACGCACAAAGGGTGTGACCTGAGAGGCACAGAGAAGAGATTACACTACAAAAGCTAACCGCTACGATGTGGAGGAGAGTTGCCTCTTCACACCTTAAAACCCTTGCTGCCGCCTCCACCACCGCTACCCGATCTACCTCCTCCGCCGCATCCGTCGTTCGATCCATCGTTTCTCCTTCGCCTTCTGCTTCTCTCTTTAATCGATACTTCAGTGACGACTCTGGTACTGCGAAACTCTTGTTTCAGATCTTCTGCTAGTAGTATTTCTTGTTGTTTGTCTAACGGATTCCATTTTGATGCGGAAATGTTTGGTTTACAGTGAAGAAGAGAGTTGAGGATGTGATGCCTATTGCCACTGGACACGAGCGGGAGGAGCTTGAAGCCGAGCTTGAGGTTGAGTTTTTTCTATTCATTATTATTCACTATTAGATTTTTAATTAAGAAAAAAGTTAGAAGGAAAATGGAATTAAGGAGCTGTTTGAATTAGT
>JANIPN010000005.1:7594392-7607200 GCA_027478595.1 Erythroxylum anguifugum
GCAGAACTGATGGTGTTTTATGATATCAAAAGTGAGATTTGATTAGGAGTTTTGGATCTTTTAACAAATTTTGTGATAATTAACAGCTAAGTTTGTCAAATTGTTTATATGTTTAACAGCTTATGTAGATTGCTTGACCATAAACCATAATTAACAACTCAGTCTTAAGCATACAAATCATGTTCTCTTATTATATGCTCATATAGACGTCATTGCTTCATGTTCAAAGAAATTGCAGTTCTGCTTTCATTGGAGCTTGACTTTTTTAACTATGATGTTGTTGGCATTTGACAGTTGGAGGTGGTTGGCCCTGGTGGACCTCCAGATGGACATGGTGATGATGACGAGCATCACTAATCACAGATCTCAATTTTCCTGTTGCAATAAAATTTGTAGCTGTTGCTCTGGCAGCGTGTCCTTTTTGTGATTATGTAGACACGGCTGGCTATCTGTTGAAAAAACTGTGAATCTTGTTAAATTTTGCTTCTATGCATGGCCAATAATTGGTAACTACACTTATATTCTTTAAAGGAACATCTTGATGTTAGTTTCAAACGAATCATTGAACCTTTACCCTGGATTTCCTATTATATTCTTCTGTTTTTACTGTTGAGTTCCAGTTATGCATCTTACCGAAGCAGTTCAAACTGGGTTCGGCTCGGATCAGGTTTGAATTAACTGAACTTTGAGCTGGGTTTAGACGTATCCGATCAATTACCAATCCTAATTCAAACATTGACATACATTTTTGGATTATGTTTTTGGAGGTTTAGGTTTAATACAGATGAGTGACTTCTATTGTGCTTTTTTGCCACCAGATGAAGTTGGGCTTCAAAATACTGGCCTTTCAGGTTCTCTCTGCACAAACTGGTGGCATATATAGTCATACTAGAATTATACTTGAATATATAATTACTTAAATTCAAAAACTAAAAAGTATTTATAACATGTTTTAAAATTTATTTAAATCAATATATATATATATATATTAAATAAGTAATTTTTAAGAGTTTAATCATACTGTATCCTTGAAATCCAACCATTTCTCGTTAGTTCTGGACGTAAAGTTTAGCATCGCCAGACATTTCCTGACAGGAATGTGAATATTTTTTGCATGACGAGGAAAGGACAAATACAACCTAAGTAACAAAACGGGGGCAACAGAGGCCCGATAAATCCTCGAGGAGGATCAAGTGGCACCTGATGGGTGTGGTAGCAAAAGAGGTAACTCCCGGGGCCAGATGTAAGGTGTAGGTGGCCAGCCAATCCGCACTTCTGTTGCTCTCTCGATAGACAAAGCGATGAACAACAGTTCAGTTCCTAATTAGAGGCATATGAATACGCCGGATGAGGGGATTATGGGCTCGGGATCGTCGATCAGAAGAAGAGAGGATGTCAAAGACCGCATGGGCATCGATCTCCAACTCGATATGGCGAAAGCCCTGGTTCCAAGCTAAACTGAGGCCGGTGTAGATACCCCAGAGTTCATTTCCAACTCGACAGGAACGTGAATTCAACCGCATGATTATGATAAAAAAAACAGTAACCAAGATGATTAGATTACAGAAACTGAAGACAGATGTCATTCTTATATGGACACATCCATATCAAGTGACATAATCAGAAGAATATGGTAGTTGCTCTCAAGCCCTGACATAAAACAAAAAGCAACAGTTCAAAATCAATTTTCCTGGAGAGGAATCGAAAAGGAATTGATTCAAAAATCCTTTTAGTCACAATCCTTACCAATTATAAAAAAGAAAAAAGCAACAACAAAAGGGTTTTTATTCCCTTGAATTAATTCCTTTGCTTCTTGTACGTGAATCACATATTCCTTTAAACCTACCATAGATTTCCACAAAATTCCTACATTTCTGTTTCCAAACTCCATTTCAGGCAGTGCATCAAGCCTTACCCACCTCATCACTTGCCACAAAATGCTTGGAAATAACCACTTATGCACACTATATGCTCATCTGTTCGAGGCAAATGCTTGTAAAACATCAAATCGAGGTTTGTCTTTACATAATTTTATAGGTAAGAATCATGGAACAGAGATAAGAGGATCCCATGCCAAAAATCGTTTTTACTTTTTGTGTTTTTGAAGTTACGGTTGCGGTTCTAAGTTTATATCAAATCATAGATTAGGGTTGGATGGAATAACATTGAGAGTTTGTATTACATTTAATCAAATCATTTAAAGCTAAATGCTTCCTCTCCTTTCTCTAACTTTACATTTGCTTATGTAAGCCAACTTATTAGTAGTACCAAGAAAACTTTTTTTGTTTTCCAATTCAGATTCTTCTTGGTATAAATTCTATTTTACATACTTTCATCCAAACCATGTCCTGTGATTTTATAGAGGAATACTTGCAATAAGTGTAAATGTTTGTGTAGATGAGCTTTTGGGAGATTAATAAGTACTTTTCTCTACCTCAAAGGCTTTTTTAAATAAAAATGAGTATTTAACTGTAAAATACAAAAAATACTTCTGTAATAGATATTGTTTTTTTGGCAGCCAAAATACAGCATTTTAAGAAGCTCAAGTTTAGAGTTTCTAAAAAAACCTTCTCAATTGACTTTTTTGGGTAGATTTTTCAGAACAATTAATGAGCTTATTTTTTAATCTCTTTTGCCCTTATGTTTTACACATAATTTCCACACTACCCACAAACACATCTTTACGTTTATCTTACAAACCCATCTTCTCTAATCTCTTGCGCAGTTGTTATGTATTTAACTATTTACTCAACTTGAATACTTATTTTCGGTTTTATATAATATTATTTAGCTTTTTATATGTTTTAATATTTATTTTTTATATTAATTTTACTTATGTTATAATCCGTATAAAAGATTTAGTTAGATATATTTTCATTTATGTTTCATATGTTTAAAATTATATAATAATTAATTTATTGTTATACTTTAAATAATATTTATATGCATAAATAATTTTTATTATAAAATAAAATATAGTTAAAATTAATTTTTTTATTTTTATGTTGCTAAACGGTCTACTATATAAAGTTCTTTAAAAAAAGTTCTTTTTTAAATAACAGTTAAATAGTCAACTAACTTTTTAGAAAAGTTTTTCTGAGAAAAGATCTACAGAAAAAAGTTTCACTGACAAAAGCTCTACTAATATAACCCAACCAAACAAAGGCTAAGTTTGAGGCCTTTTCAAGTGTTAGATGCTTGTAGGATTTGAGGATTTGCTTAAAATGATATTATTTTAAAAGATAAAATTAAAATTATATTATTTTACTCTATATCATATTAAAACTAGGTAATTTGGACTTACTAATTATTGATCTTACAAATAATTTCTTTAAATATTTGCTAAAAATATGATTTGTTATTAAATTAGCGCTTATCCTCGTATATGTTACCACTTTTAAAATGCAATAAATATTCTTCCAATGATATTAAAATATAATGAGTATTATTTTAATAATATTAAGGTAGAAAATAGTATAGAAAATAAGAGTAAAAATTTATTTAATTTTTTTTTAACAAAAGTATAAATTATATTCTTAATTATTAATCTAGGTCAAACTTAAACCAGAGAAAGTGGTGGATCCAACTCAGCCTTTTTCATAATCATCAAGCTTTTCCCCTGCAAATCAATTCATAATCTGCATATGTACCAGCCTACCCAATAAGCCTAATCATTCTTTATATCTAGTTACATTATCTTGGGTTAAATTGCAGGAGGGGCATAGGAAAACCTAACCTATTTTCATGTCCTTCACACATGTCTAGTCACACAGTTATTACCTTAGATTTCTATATGATTGATGCCTTGCATTGCACTTTATTGACAATTGTTTGAAATTGTGCCCCTTGTCCCCTCAATAAGTTTAACTTTATTATATAATCTTGGAAGCCAGCTTATAAGCAACCCTTAAAAAACAGAACTTTGTACTTGGGTTTGCATTACAATTTCTATAAAAAAAATTAGAGAAAAAGAGCAACTTGTTCTATATCAAAATGGTTTCTTTGCAATACTTGAATTGCCAACTTAAGCAAATTTGTCCACAATTTGCTAGTATTTTAATCTCCATTAACTCACAGTGCCAACAGCATATCATGTCTACTGTTAAACAAACCCACCAGATTAAGTATATATTTTTTTTTTTTTCTGGTAATAGGGATATGATTCTTACTTTGTTATGTGTGGGGTAAGGAAAGGAAAGGAGTTGACAAACATAAAAGTTGCACCTAAGTTCTTTCTTTTTTCTTTTCTTCTAATATTGACCTGAAAAGGAAATCAGATGCTGCCATTTACTGCTGTAACCAATTGCAAAATGTTTGGTCAACTGCTAAAAAATTACATTAGCTTTTGTTAAGTGTACGTAGAATCTGAAGTGCATTCAGTATGAACAGTATTTAGATACAATAACAGAGCAATATTCAATCAGGTAAGTTAGTGTGGGTAAATATAGCTATGGAAGAAGGAAAGATTTTTGATTTCACCCTGTAAAAAGTTGCTGTAAAGAAACTTCTTGGGTTGTATAACTATTGAAGAAGGAGAGAAATTTGAATTCACCTGTAAAAAGTTGCTGTACAGAAACTTCTTGGGTTGGATACAACTATAAAAGCACTTAAAACTATCTGATATACGAAACAGAAATGCTTCTCCACCTGCATTAAGGCTGCATCCTATAGGGTCATCTACAAAAGTGATATGTGATGATGGTGGGCTAGAACATTTGACACTCTATCTATCTATCTCTCTATCTATCTTTGGTCTATGGAAACACTTGATGGTGGATTTTGATATCAAAACTTATCTTCCTCAGCTTCAGGATATATGCCACTGTCCCTTATTTACAAATTAAGTAGCCAATCACATGGAACAAGTCATATTCCAGTTCCTTGGATGTTGTGTATGGGCAGGACAATTTAGTAGGTGTAAAAATTTCATGCTTGGTGTTAATCATATTGGTTGAAGTGACACCCCATTTAGAGATTCCCACTACCAAACACGCTAGAGACAGAAACACAAAGGGGGTGACATGAATTGGAGAATTTGGGTTGTTAAGGCTTGTGGCAATCTAAGAAGAACCAAATTAACGGGAAGATTGTTGAAGTAACAATGCGAAGATACTTCTTAGAAAGTGGAGAGTTCCTGGAAAGTTGACATCCTCTTGAGAAGGCAACTTCACTTTATTTTACAATACAAGACAGGAACTTGGGTCTGCAAAGTAGTTTATAAACCAGTTCGGCTTGTTATGGTGTAGCTTCAAAATGGAATGCAGAGTTTTTATAAACACATTCAAACAAGTTCCAGCGTACAATATGCATTTGGGATATGTATTACTCACTAACAGAAGATTTAGTTTTGGCTTTATTATGTCCTCATTATGTCTTCTCACATGAGCATAAACAAACAAAACCTTTTGTTGGTGGGACTCGAGCAATCCAAGAAATTATTATAGTGGCAAAGCAGAAAAAGCAAGAAAGAGGATGGAAGTAAAGAAAAAAAGGTCACATGCTTTTTCTCACAACCATTTTTTAACAAAGAAATTCCAGGTTGCAAAGCAAATATAAGAATATCTGTTTATTCTATTATTCTTTATTTTTTTGGAAAGAAAGTAAAGTTTTACATAATTTCTTTCCGCTATTGAGTGCTTCCATGATGACAGAAGATTTTGTTTGTTTGTGATTGATATATGGGACACTCGAAAGCTTCATTCTTTAACCTTTGTTGTTAATGGGCATCTATCAATCATGAGAAATTCATAAACAAATGATTGAAAAAAGATTTTCTTTTGCAAACTTGGATTGTTCTCTTAGTTTTCAGAAATATTCTTGATAGCTGTTGTTGATCACTGCTACCGTTGCTTGCTGCTGTTCTTGTTGTGGTTGATAGTTGTGAGCTGCTTTATTTCTGGGCACTTCCTTTCCCATAAGCATAAGATTCTCCTACATGTAGCAAAACCCAGAGACGACTCCTCTTTCTCTCTCTCCTAGCTGGGTGACGCTGCTAGATTCTTTCTGCTGTTAAAAGATTTGCTGCTTTTACTTTGTCCTTTGCCTTCTTTATTTTACAATTTCATTTCAATGGATGCTTCTCCCTTTTCAAGTTTCTGCGTGGTTTCTGGCACCAATATGTAGCTGGTGTACACATTACACATAGATTTGATAGTGAAAATATGCATATTCACCTGTTTTATTCCTTTTCCACCCTATAAATAGACAATACTCCTCTGGGTTTCTTTGTCATTGTAGCATCTCCTCTTTCATTTATTCATTCATTCATTGCAACAGCTGGGCTGTTCGGTTTCGAACACGGACATGAGCTACCAACAGCATCATTCTATGGGTTCTGGTTTGTTTCTCGCAACACTCTATGTCCTGTTCTTTTTCTTCATTTGAACATGCATGTTATGTTTTATAAAGTTCTTTTCTGTATTACATTTGAGCTGGCCAGCTTGGTAAATCTAGGGGTTTCTTTTGTGAATTAGCCTTCTACAACTCCTAAACAAGTTTTTCGGTTCATATTGCAAGATTTCCGTTTATGCTTTAGTATCCTTATATCTGGAAGTGACTCTGTTGTTGATAATATAGGCAGTAGATCTGCTAGAAGCTCATTTGAGTTTGGGAGGACTTACGTGGTGAGGCCAAAAGGGAAACACCAGGCTACTATTGTTTGGTTACATGGTCTCGGAGACAATGGCTCAAGGTACTCTAGTTGTGTTCTTCCCCATTATTGTGTCATTCATCACATAGGTGCAACTTACTTATTCGTCGAAAGTCCAGTTTTAAGTTCCAAAATTTGCTTTGTATGCAATGAAAACTCTTGCTGTAAGGACCCATTAGGACTCCTACTTCAGACGCACACTCAAATCTATAATTTCTAGTTTCATTCATACCGTCATTAGAGTCTTCATGCCTCAATATCTGCTTATCTACTATATCGCCAAATTATTCATCTTTCCAGTAACTTCATCTCATGAACAGTTTGATTGAACTAGTGGAGGGTAAATATTAATTGTCATCATTTGATATTTATTCTAAAATTGTCAGTTTATGCATTTTCCTTCTATTCTGCTGGAATGGTGGACTTTTTGCTTTGGAGGATGTGAAAAAGATAGGAGCTTGCAAATGTCAATATACTGGCATGTTCTTTAATAAAGGGGTCCTTGTGATGTCAAACTTTTCAAAATGTTGGGCTCCTTTTGTTGCGATTCTTGTTAGAATAAATTCCATTTGGCAAGCTTTGGGAGCCGTGAAATTATAAAAGATTCTACTAGTCGTTTTCTATTATTGTCTCATCTTATACTAAGCTTGTACAGGGTGAGTTGGAATGTAAAGTAGTGCATGTCACATTTCATGAATAGGGTACTACCAATTCACTGAATTCTGGCAACCAAATAGTCATGGATGTCTTTTATTTCATAAAAGTTCAATATCCTAGAGTGTGAAGAATAAGGAATGAACAGGAACCTTTATTTGAGTTAAAACTAGTCCCATTTAGCAACTTGCTGATATTTATGCAGCATCTTTTAGCCTTTGAAATGTTCGTTGTAGTCAAAGTATATAGGAAAACAACATTGACATTCTGCAATTTATTTTTGGATTCATAGGAGCTCCCATTGGCAATTTTATACTCTTTCTTTTGCTGATTAATATGTTTGTTTATGGTCCTGATGAAGAACATAGGAAGTTAATGTTGCAGATATATATGTTTCTCATTTATCATGTACTTGATTGCAGCTGGTCCCAGCTCCTGGAAAACCTTCCCCTTCCAAATGTAAGGATGCATCTTGTACACCCACTTGAGATTTTCTTTTATCCTCGATTACTGGTGAGCTTCTATTTTATCAGCCATAAGTATCTCATGTTTCTGCTAACTTTTCCAATGTAGATTAAATGGATTTGCCCAACGGCCCCTACTCGTCCCGTAGCATTACTTGGGGGGTTTCCTTGCACTGCATGTAAGATAGATGCCCTCTAGCTTTGCTTAGTGAAATAACTTGCACATCTGCACAATTAGTCTTTAGGACTGGAAAGCATTCTTTCCATCATTATTTTTTATATATAGTCTCACCATAACACTCTTGTAACCTGTATAGGGTTTGATGTTGCGGAGATTTCTGAAGAAGCTCATGATGACTTGGAGGGTTTGGATGCTTCAGCAGCTCATATTGCAAATTTATTGTCAACAGAGCCAGCTGATGGTATGCTCAACATTTAGTTTGTCAGAAGCATCTACTTGGCAATGAAGTCTAAATTTCACTTGTTGTGAGCTTCTGACGAATTCATACGTGTTCAGTCTGTGCCAAGCAAGTTGATCTCACTCCAAGGAATCAATGACTGAATGTTGTAGAATAATATCAATTTAGCCGTTGTTCCCGAACAGTTAGTTAGTGACTGAAGATTCTGGTGTTTTAACTTATCGTAAGAAAATAGGAATTCTGTTCTTGATAGTCAACCTTGCACCATTGCCCATATCTGCTTTTAGGTTGGACATCTTAGACTTGTTATGTTATTATAGATGTTAAATCAGGTTCAGATTTTCTTGCATGCATGATAGATAAGCTTCTGTCACCTCAACAAATTAAGTATAAGCAGTTTGATTCTTGTTGCACTTTCAGTTAAAGTTGGTATTGGAGGATTCAGCATGGGTGCTGCCACTGCTCTTCACTCGGCGACTTGTTTTGCTTTGGGACGATATGGGAATGGCAGCCCATATGTTGTCAACCTCAAGGCAGTTGTTGGCCTAAGTGGCTGGCTTCCTTTTTCAAGGTATGGCCTAAAATGATTTCCCAAGTAACTAATTTGATGATTTACTCTTGGGAATAAATAACCCTTCAAATAGGTAAACTACATTTTCATCCACATGCCTTATGAGGGGTGTATGTATCAAAACTCGTCAGACTTTTACAATCAAGTGGTTATCCTGCAGGAGCTTAAAGAACAAAATAGAAGGATCTCATGAGGCTGCGAGGCGTGCTGCTTCCTTGCCTATTTTGCTTTGTCATGGAACTGGTATGTACCTTTTTTTAATCTCTTGTTTCAATTATCTCCTTAGTTTATATTTTCAGACTCAAAATATTATCGGTTGTGGCACTTCGAAAATCTTAGTACAGTTGAGTCTTTCATTCTCATGCACAATATTATTGCTTTACTGACAATTTGTTGCATCATAGAAGGAGATAATTTCTAGAATGAGCCTAGCATTTCTGCACCATTATTAATTGGCTTGTTGACTCAAAATTAGCAGAACATGACTGTTAGAGGTCTCTCAAATAAATAATTCACCTTTCCATCTTATCTTTCATCTAATGCAATTACCATCCCTTTTTAGGTGATGATGTGGTTTCCTATAACTATGGAGAAAAATCTGCACACTTATTGACAGCAGCAGGGTTTCGACATCTCGTGTTCAAGCCTCATGATGGGTAAGTATTTAGTTTCTGATGTAAGCATATAATAATGCAAACCTGACAAATGTAAACATCAGAGCATTCACTGATTCATATTATTTGGGTGTATAGGCTTGGTCATTACACAGTCCCTAAGGAGATGGATGAGGTACGCACCTGGCTTGCCTCAAGGCTGGGGCTTGAGGGATCCCGTTGATAGTTTAATTAGAGGATCAGAATCCAGATAAAGCTACTGAGGAAGAGCAAGGAAAACAAATAATGGGAAAAGGAAAAGTAATGGACTCGTACAAGTAGGTAGGTGTACTGAAATGGGGTTTGGGTATATGGTATAGATAATTTGACCTTCCTAATTCCCTTTTATTCTCTTGCCTGGCCTGAAGAATAAAAGTTTAATGTGTTTTCCCGTTCATTTTGGTAGTAATCTATAAGCAACAAGTCTAGTCAGTTCGGTTTGCAGAGCATTTTGTAGTGAAGTTTGATCAATACAGTGAAGTTCGGTTAATCATCCTGCGCTCTCTATTTCCATGTCTTGGTAAAAACATTTATTAAAAAAGCATGAGTTCCAAACAATTGCTCAAAAGAGAGGCATTATTTCATATCAGAGAAAAACGTAATGGGGGAACACTTACTACACATGATTATTCATTGATCTGGATAAAGCAGACCATTGTTTTGAAACTATTAACTAGTTGCAACTGACGATAACTAGGCTTATATAACCAGAAACTACTTCTACCATTTACTTAATCCTACCAGAGTAGAAAAGAGAAAATTTTAGCATCGTTGAGGAAATGATGCTTGTAGATCAAAACTTCTGAGACAATTCTCCTTTTTCTTTTTCCACCGTTCTTTCTTCTGAAAAATAACGAGCAGAGCACTAACCTATGGGTTGACACTGAATTCAAATAGCCAGAAATTTGCCTGCCACTTGTTTTGATGCTTATCACTGTCTGTCAGTGTTATCTTTGTGGTGGCTATCAACTTGATTGATCCTATCCTTTAGCTTTCCATAAGGAGTAAGAGAAGGGAAGGTAGGAACAGCTGGCAAATTTAGCTTAATTCCGGTTCTCCGTGCCAGTTCCTGTGGTTGAGTATGCGGAGAATATACCTGTTTTGGATTTAGTGGGCTAGCTTTCACTCTCGTTAATGGACTACAAATGTCCTTCAGCATCTCTGGTGTATCATCGTCCTTCAAAATATCGCTCGGAAGACTGTCACAGATGAAATCGGCCGCGTCCCTAGTTCCATGAAGTTTTGGTGTAAGATCATTTGGGGAATAGTCCCACTGGTAGGGACTAACCGATGACGGGTCCCTAATTTCACGTGATTGAGACCCTTTATCTTGTGAGGCTGAAGCAGCAGCTGCTCCTACTTGAAAATGTGGACTCACAATGTCAGCAAGTTCTTCACATGTTGGTAACATTTGATAACGATTCCTGCCTTCTGCAGAATCACTTGGAGTCTCTGAAGCATCCTGCATTAGGTGAGGTAGATTCTCCGGACCGAAAGAATCTAAGTTCATTGCTTCTGCAATTCCACCATATGGATTCAGCTTGCCAGAAACTTAAAAAAAGAAAAAAAATCGAATGAAGAAGGTAGTACTTTGGTCCTAATTAAGCATTTGCCTCCTAAATCAAATTCATGTTGGATGTTTCATGGTTGAACAAAGAGTATACAAGGAGACAAGCTTAATGCAACAGATTAGATTAGACAGCTGAATGCAACCTTAATAAAACGTCTATTCCCCAACAGAAGGAAAGACTCACCTTCCCTCTTTCCGAACGAATTGTCACAGCATTCGCAGTGGCATCTATCAGAGCATCCAACTCCAGCCTTATCATATAGTAGAATATTTAATCAGAGTTGGGACACTAATTTATGTCAAAAACCTACTGTGAACTAACAATTTGAGTGAAAATTAAATTGCTTTTCCTTTTATTCCGAATCTTACCCCTTCCAGACACCAAATTTCAGGGAAACAATGCCAAGTTCATAATTTTACAAGAACAATGTAGTGTTTATGCAAACCTGATAGCATTCGCAATATCTTTTAAGGCATCTTGTCTTCTTGCAGTTACATCCTCTTTTGTGCCTGGCTGAGAGTGGGGTGGACCAGATTCCATCTTTCTGTAAATCAATTTTACTTCAAATTACTCCTAGTAATCGTTCATTCGTGCTTAAATACTTCAAATGGAAATGCACATTACTACCATATCTGCAGGAGAGTTCACAGCATGCTTAATGACGACCTTCGAAGTAAAAGCTAGAGGATCACGGGCTTCAATTTGTTGTCTGTGATCTATTACTACGTCCTCGTATCCAGTATTGTTAAAGCAATTTTCACATGTACAACTATCTAGACAATAAAGTCCGGCTGCAAAGCACTCACAATAACTGCACAATGATTAAAATCACAGTTTACAGTTGCAGCAAAAAGCACAAATGGCTTCAGAATGAAGTATAGGGTCAAGAATAAAACCAGCTAATGGAAAATCCTGTGTCACTTATCTACATCACTTCTCTAGATAGGTATTTTAGTGCTTCAAAGAGAATATTTTTACAAGAAGCAAGGAGGCAGTGATGCTTTTGGCAAACCAAAAGATTACACATTTTGAAAGATGCAAGTCAATGCTTGCATATGAATCTCAGTTCAGAAATTTCTGGATATCTTAAAGTGTCTTATCTTCTTCTGCTCTTCTGGCAATTTAATGTACGAGCTCATACTTTGAATAATTCGTTAACAAGTGATTGATGATACTATGCTCGATAAAATGAACCTAGACGATTTACCAAGACATGCAACAGCTTCACATGTGCTAACTGAAATAAACCACCAAACTATTTACAAGTTCACTTCACTTACAGTTTCAAGCACCTTGACCTCCTACAACTGCAGCGTTTTGACTCAATCTCACTTTTTGCCCTTTTCCTGGATATGAATGTCAGGCTTTCAATTCATAGGGTAACATGAAAAGTTAAAATTGCAAGTCAAACAAATAAACAGAATACGATTTTACTTGCCTATTAGTCTTGGCGGTCAATTGGTCTGATTTGTATTCAGTGCTTTGTGAAGTGGAAATTATCCGCTCACAAGCTGCCTGTTGATCAAATGTTGCACCATCAAGGGAAGGAAATGGCTGAAGTGCATTGTTCAGAGATTGAGAAGGCGTAGAACTAGCTTTCACAGCCACTTGATTTTGGTACTGATGATCGTCTACATGAGAAAAGTTTCCTCCAGTAACATATCTGAATGAGACACCATCCGGATCCATAGCCCTTCTGGTTTCGGATTGAATAAATCTATGTAAGCGAACTGCCTGTATTAGAAAAAAATATTTATTCTTTTAGAAAACCTGAATTGAAATTGACTAAGAATTCTTGTTCCAGATCTTAAGAAAAGTTGAATGGTG
>JANIPN010000005.1:7618295-7631500 GCA_027478595.1 Erythroxylum anguifugum
GGTATAAATAGTAACCATTAGATTGGAATAAAAACTTGATACCTACCTCCTTTGGAGGGTTTAGTAGATTCCCAAATTTAATGAAATAAATCAATTTCTTTAGAATTGAAAACTCCAAAGCAAACATTATTTTTTGCCATTATTCAATTTTTTCATTCCCAAACTCTCAAACCAAACATCCCCTTACATTTCATTCTATTATAAACGATTCCATTCTCTTCCGTTCTATTACATTCTACTATATTAATTAACATCCAGCCAAACGCAACCTTACGGAATTCGGTAATGATAAACCCTAGACCACCCCCTTAAACCCTAATAGACCCATTTAGGCTTCCAATTGTGGATTTTTTGTGCAAATTTCAAGCGAGTGATGAATTACAGGTTCCAGAATCTGTTGGGAGCTTCTTATAGAGGAGGCAACGCTGTGGTCACTGACAACACTCGGCTAATTTCCCCGGTCGGTAACCGAGTTACGATCACAGACCTCTTAAAATCACAGACCATAACCCTACCGGTACAATCCTCCTCCAACATCCGCCGCATTGCCGCCTCTCCTGAAGGCGTCTTTCTCCTAACCGTCGATGAGAACAACCGCTGCCACTTCATAAACATCCCTCGCCGCGTTGTTCTTCATCGGATTACTTTCAAGCATACCGTACACGCCCTTGCATTTAGTCCTGATGGCAAGTTCATTGCGGTGGCCACCGGGAAGTTGGTCCAAATTTGGCGGTCACCGCGGTTTAGTAAGGAAGTCTTCGCATTTCAATTGGTTAGGACGTTGGCGGATTGTGAAGAGACTGTTACAGCCTTGGATTGGGATAGTGATAGTAGGTATTTGCTTGTTGGGTCTAAGGATTTGACAGCGAGGATGTTTTGTGTTGAGAAATTGAAAGATGGGATTTTGAATAAACCCTTTTTGTTTCTAGGGCATAGGGATACCGTGATGGGTTGCTTCTTTGGTTATGATAATAAAAGTAAGAAGGTTAACAGGGTTTATACGTTGGCTCGTGATGGGTACATTTTTAGTTGGCGGTATAGTGGGGTTGATGGGAGGGTGGATGGAGCTGATGGGGAGAGTTCTGAGCCGCCTTCTCCCAAGACACCGGAGAGGGATGGGGAATGTGATGGTCAGAATAATGTGAAGAAAAGGAAGGATTTTGATGGAAAGGAAGATGGTTTAGAGGAAAAGGAGGAGTATTTGCATAAGGGGAAGTGGGAGTTGCTGAGGAAAGATGGGTTTATGCAAGCTCCGGCAAAGTTGTCGGCTTGTGATTACCATAGGGAGCTTGATATGGTGGTAGTGGGGTTTTCTAACGGTGTTTTTGGGTTGTACCAAATGCCTGATTTTGTTTGCATGCATTTGTTGTCAATTTCAAGGGAGAAGATTACTACTGCAGCATTTAATGGGATTGGAAATTGGTTGACATTTGGATGTGCCACGTTAGGGCAGTTACTTGTGTGGGAATGGCGGTCTGAGAGTTATGTATTGAAGCAGCAAGGTCATTACTTTGATGTGAATTGTTTGGCTTATTCTCCCGATTCACAGTTGTTGGCCACCGGAGCTGATGATAACAAAGTGAAGGTAAGTGAATTGTTTAGAGATGCTTCAACGACAAAGTTAAGTTGTGGTTGTTTGAGAAGCATTGTTGTTCACTTTTTGGATTGAATGAAAGAGATTGCAACTAGTTAGTTGGCTGGCTTATCATGTTGTGGATTTAGCTTTATGTAAAATTACCTAGGAGGGGCATTAGCAATTATTGATGGGAATTTTCATCAGTTATACGATAAGAAAAGCATATTATTGGTACCCTGTAAATTTTGCTTTTAAAGCTTCATATCTAGTTGTTCTATTGTTGTCTCATCCTTCTTCATTTATTCTGCTTGAAGAACTTTCTTTTGGTCAATAATAATGTCATGTAAAATTGTTAATGCTTGTTCTTTACAGGTGTGGACAGTTTCATCAGGCTTTTGCTTTGTAACTTTCTCAGAGCACACAAATGCTGTTACAGCTCTCCATTTCATGGCTAATAACCATTGTCTGTTGAGCGCATCTCTGGATGGGACTGTTCGTGCATGGGATTTGTTCCGCTATCGAAATTTTAGGACGTTTACCACTCCTTCTTCAAGGCAATTTGTTTCCTTGGCAGCAGATCAAAGTGGTGACGTAATATGTGCAGGCACTCTAGATTCATTTGAGGTACTTACTGTCATTGCTGATGGCTACTGAGTCTGATTTTTAATTTGATTTTTCCTGACGATTAGTTTCTCTATATTTGCAATAGGTATTTGTTTGGTCTATGAAGACAGGCCGTTTGTTGGATGTCCTTAGTGGTCATGAAGGTCCTGTGCATGGACTAATGTTCTCTCCTACCACTGTAAGTGATATCATGATTGTGCAGTTGGCTTTTTATAGTTAAGCATAAGCTATAAATAGTATTTCTCCCTGTTATTTCTGCACCTCTATTGTATGCACTCCCAGACCTATATGGGAACTGACTTAATTTTTCCCTGTGAAACTCAACTAACTAACCACTGACAGGCATGTTGACAGATTACATTTTTAGTGGTTTGATGTTTATAGGTTTCCAACCATATGATGTGCGGCTTTCATGTCTATTGATCCATGAGAATTCACATACTTTTCTGTTGCATCTGCAGGATGTTTTAGCTTCATCTTCATGGGACAAAACTGTTCGCTTGTGGGATGTTTTTAAAGGAAAGGGTGCTGTTGAATCATTTCCTCACACTCATGATGTTCTTACAGTGGTTTTTCGTCCAGATGGGAGGCAACTGGCTTCCAGCACTTTAGATGGGCAAATTCATTTCTGGGACCCTATAGATGGTGTATTGATGTACACCATTGAGGGCCGTAGAGATATTTCTGGAGGGCGTCTAATGACTGATCGTAGATCAGCAGCTAACTCAACTGCAGGAAAGTGTTTCACAACTTTATGCTATTCTGCTGATGGCAGTTACATACTAGCTGGTGGAAATAGCAAATTCATATGTATGTACGATGTGGCTGATCAGGTTAGTTTAAAATGCTTCTATTATAAATTATTTATTTATTTTTCTTTTGAACAATAGAAGTTGTTAAAGTATCATCTTGACCTGAAATTGTTGTATTCCATTCATTTACTGGAAAGCTCACAGCTGTTGCCATACATGGGGATATTGAACAAGGATACTAGATTATACCGCAGGCATCAGTTTTAACTGCATTAATTTGTGTCTGTTTGATGTTCAAAGTGGTAATTAGGGTCTTATATATTAAAACACAGGTTCTGCTCCGTCGATTTCAAATAACTCTCAATCTCTCACTTGATGGAGTGCTCGACTTCCTGAACTCGAAGAGAATGACAGATGCTGGCCCACTTGATTTAATAGATGATGAGGACAGTGATATAGAAGAAGGAATCGATAAACAAACTCAAGGAAAGTTGGGCTATGATCTACCTGGATCGCTGCCCAACCGTGGAAGGCCTATCATTCGGACAAAATCCCTCAGAATTGCTCCAACAGGGCGAAGTTTTGCAGCTGCAACAACAGAGGGAGTCCTACTTTATTCTGTTGATGACTCCTTTATTTTTGATCCCACGGATCTTGACATAGATGTGACCCCTGAGGTACTTCATTTTGTTTTTCGTCTTGGTTCTTATGGATTTCTATGCTTAGAGATGGTATGTGTCCTATAAAAGAACCATAAACACGAGAATTAATTAGTGGATACTCTTATCATCATTCTAACCTTTCTTAAAGAGGGAGAGTTAAGCATGTGATATGCTAAAAGTAGCACTTGTTTTGGTGATTGATATATACAAAACACATTGTCCTACCCTCTTAAGTAATTATGTTGGAATGCAGGCGGTTGATGAAGCATTAAATGAAGATCAACTAAACAGAGCTTTGATTCTCAGTCTTCGTCTAAATGAGGATTCTCTTATCAAAAAGTGCATATTTTCTGTTAATCCTATGGATATACCAGCTGTTACCTCCTCAATACCTTATCGATATCTGCAGAGGTTAATAGATGCGCTTGCTGATCTTTTGGAGAGCTGTCCACATTTGGAGTTTATTCTTCATTGGTGTCAGGTAATGTTTTGTCATTAAATTGTGAATATCATCGTTTATCCAGTATCAGATTTAACTTCTAGGTTATGATATTCTTTTGTTACAGGAGCTCTGCAAAGCTCATGGGAACTCTATCCAACAGAACTCTAGAAATCTACTTCCTGCTTTGAAATCCTTGCAGAAGGCAATTACCAGAATACATCAGGATTTGGCTGATACCTGCTCTTCTAATGAGTACATGCTTCGCTATTTATGCAGTTCAACCACCGACAGTTGATGGAAGCCTTGTTTTTGTTAAGCATAGTCATACGATAGCCCGGAAATAGCACACATTTTGTTTTAGGCTGTTAGACACAAGAAGTTGATGATTTCAGCACTTCTGAGGATAAGACTAGCATAAGAGGAATGAAGAGCATATGCTAGTATTGGCAAAGATGGAAACATATGCTCACTTCAACCCCAGCAAAGGCCAAAATCCAGCCGCTTCAGATTTCCCATATGGCACAACTATGCGTGGCTTTTACCGGTTTTGAAAGTAAGGGGTGAGTCACCGTACTTATAATTTATGTCGTTGCCATACTACTTTGTACAATGTAAGAAGCTCTAATGAGTGTTCTCACTTCATTTGAAACTGCTTGAAATACTTGGCATACTTTTCCTCTTCTTGCTTTTTCAAGTTTGGATGTGATAAATGCCTTATGCTTGGAATCAAGTTTTGGATTCCCAGAGTTCTTTTTCCATTACTTAAGCTATCGATTCAGGGTAAGGAAGTTTCTTGAGCTTTGGAATGGCCTCACAAAATTATCTAAACTTCTAAAGTTCCCTTGTGATAGTTTTGTATACTTCCTCTTTATCTTAGTAAAACCTTTCTACGCAGAGAATAAATAAGAGTTCATTTGTGCGCCAAAGGCAAACAAGTGCCTCAACTTTTTCAGCCAAACTTAGATAGATATATTCACTATGTCATTATAGCATCCAGTTCCTGAGATGATAACTAAACATGCAAAAATTTCAAATGATGAAACTAAACCTGCTTACAAAAGAACCTTACAAATTGTATCCCATTATTTTCAGCTTATCTAGCAGGACCACATAAAGGTATCTAGTAATTTATCAACTCATTTAATGGTTCACCGCCGATTTGCTTATTCAGACTTCTGGCTAACTGCAACGTCTTGGAGCTTTTCTTTCAGTTCGCCATTCTGCAGAGGAAAATTATGAAATAAAATTAGCGGCACAACGCAGAACAGTATTTAGAAAAGTGATTCTATAGTTTTCAGCTTTCCCAAATTAAACAAAGTCTCCTTCAGATAGAAGGGGTATGAGGAGTACCTGGTGCATACTCATAACAATATCAGAACCACCAATGAAGTCCCCCTTGATGAAAATTTGTGGGAATGTGGGCCAGGTGCTGTATAGAAATGAAGGGTTTCAAAGATCAGATGGCATGTCCTCAATCAATAAATAAGTTCTTACAAGCGTGGATCCCTAATAAACAACAAAAGGATCCTTGCAGGGTAAGTTTATAGCAATTCAAAGGATATTCCAGAAACCAATAACATGTCACTACTATCCGCTAAGGTTACTCTGAAAAAGTGAAGGTCAATCCTTGATGAAGTCCAACAACAATCAAAAGAACAAATCATGACATGGGACTCGGGTGAAATCAAAACCATATTAACAAACATGGGCGGATGATCTTATGCCTTAAAGAGTACAAATCTCGGAAACAAACTCATCTCAATATTGACCTCACTTAAAATCTATATATATATATTAAATCAGAAGCAGGCTTCTGCCACATAGGACTCATTTTCCTCTACTTTTTGTCTCTTAAATATAGGGTGTTCTAACTCCTCTTCTCTATTCTTGTGTAATCCTAAAATATATCTATTAAAGTAGAAGCAGCTAAAAGGTGCTCAATAGCTTCTGCCATGTAGGACTCATTTTCTCTATTCTTTAAGTCTCTTAAAATATAGATTATTGTAACTCCTTTTTCTATATTCATTATGTATCTTAAACATAGAGTATTGTAATATTTGATTTAATTCATTTCAAGGACAAATGATATAATATAACTAATACTGATGCCAATTAATATGAAAACTTATTAGGGGAATAAATATAACTGCCAAGTTTGAGTTTTTTATTCTGTCAAAATTTTCATAATCAAATGATACTTATTTTAAATATTTGTCACAAAGATTAATTAATAATATGGTATGTTCAAATAAATGCATAAATTGAAGCTCTAGGATATTAGTGATGGTAACTTTTAAAAATATTCATAATCTCTAATAATTGATATCAGCTACTTTCCTTCCCTATACACAAAGAATTGAGAATGCATACGGCCTCTAATGAGTTTTAATCATTTGCAGTTTGAGAAGTTTCTGGCACACTTAATTGTCATTGCACCAACATCCTATGCAAATGTAAGAATGCTCTATGGTTAATTTAATCACATCCTAAATATCACAGTAGTAGGATAAAAAAGCATATTACTATATTGTCTCTATTTGCATAATATACACTTTTATATTAATTTTATACTTTCATAATATGTTATTGCCTTTATTTGTTGATTTTGTTTATAAAATATATCAGCACAAAGTGCTAGCTAGTAATACATAATGCTGCTTACCACTGCAGCTTGCCTAAAGAGTATGAAGAGGTACCAAAGGCAATTACACTAAATATGTTGACAGCCAGGTACACTGAGATAAAGAGATAAACCAATCACAAAATGAAAACATCAAAGAATTAGAGCATACCTGAAGGCTTTTACAGCGTTTTTCAACTCTGGATTCTCCAAAATGTTTCTAGCACTTAATGGAACATCTGGACAGGCGAAATGACGATAAGAGGACAAATAAAGATAATGTACCCAACCAAGCTGAAAACCAATGTAAAAGGAGAATACTGGAGAAAAAAAAGTAACTGTCAAAATGTTCACAGCTTACTTCTAAGTCATCACTACCCTAGAGCAACTGAACTCTGACTAATCTAGTCTTATGACTATGTAAGAATCAATTAATCGAACATTTGGACACTTACTATATTGTTTCAGCACTCTTACTGCTAAAGCACTGAATCCACACTGAGGAAAATCAGGCACCCCTTTCATGTAAATCATCACCGGATTCTCCCTGACATCCTACACCAGAAGTTCATCATGATTATAGATCACAAGTAGATATAGGATCAGATTGGCAATAATTTCATAGATTCACTGTTTTTGAGTATACATGTTCAACAATATCCTTCAAGGAAGTTCCACTCTCAACTTTGTTATTAGGTTGGAAGTCTTCATGTGTATCAGGGTCATTTGGAACAGTAGTTGAGAATTGGAAGCCATTGCGGCAAAAAGATCCAGATACCTACACAAAATCAAATGCAGCCATAGTTAGTATGAAGTTGTGATCTACATAATGATTCACACGATGGATTAGCAACCCGACACAATTCCTTCACGACTGCAAACCTCAGTTAGATTCACGCATGATATACATGAACATTTTCCTTCTAGTCCGTGATGTTGCTTGTTAGAATACAATACATCATAATCACTTGGTGAAGCTGTCAGTCAATATGAGCACCTCCTATATCAGACCACATGAACTCTGGCATTCGACTTCATGAAGTTCAATTCTTAATTTATGTTTATTGGATATGTACTATGGAGTTATATGCTATAAATTAGCATGCAATCTCCCTCTAAAGTTTCACTACTTTCTGCCATTGACATGAAAAGGCCCTAAATTTTATCAAACCTCTTTATCTTCATCTCAGAAAAGAATTTCTACATTATCCAAACTATTAAGCATTACCCACTAACAATTCTATGAGACCCATAAACACAAAATTACTAATTAGACTCCCACCACGACACCACATTAAGGAAACCCTTTTCACAATACCACCAGACTTATTTGCACAGCTTTACAATCCGAATAATTGACGAAACTTGATTCTTACAATTGTACTGGATCGTGCTGCAGGAAGAAGTGAAATACTCTTGAAAAGCGTATTTGACAACAATCTCGCCATCAAAAATCTGTCGCAAAAAGCGAAAACAATGATTATACACGACAAAGTTATCAATCAAAATCAGAAATTTAGCTATAATAAGCTGGCGAAGAATATCACCAAGTCAATTAAGGATCAAGAAACAGAAAACTGAATCCAAAAATAAGAGAAAACCAACAAGTGAAATAAGCTCACCAAAGACAAAGCATAAAACGACGCAGCTGCGGGGATTGAACGGCGAGAGCTACCGGCGACGGAGAGGAAGAGGGAGAGGACTCAACCGGGGGTATGGGTAAAAATGTCAAAATGACGCGGATGTAAATATATTAGTAGGACAGACCTAAAACGACGCTGTTTTTATGCTGCTATAAACGTCGTCGCATTGTGACTGCCGCTTAAAACCCAAAACCCTAACCTTCCCCTTCCTGTCGTCAGAATTATCTCTCTAAAATCACAATAACGCACAGAAAAGATTTGTGCTTTGCAATGGAAAAGCACAAACTCAACTCTCTAATCACTTCCTTCACTCCTGATGGAGAATTCCTCGCCATTCTGTCCCCTGACGGAGCCATTAAGGTACTATATTTCTCTCTCCTCTCTCTCTCTCTGAATATTAATATACATGATGTTTATGCGTATATGTCCATTTAATTATGAAACAATATTGTAACAAGTTCTTTTGCAGATTTGGAATACTAGCAATGGAAGTTTGATGCTAGAGTGGAGGCAATCAGATGTTAGTTGTTATTCATGTATAGCATGCAGCTTTGTTGGGAAAAAGGTTAGCAGTTTTTAGTGATGGGGTCTTTTGAATTTTCAAATTGTTCTGATTTAAAGTTTACTGTTGGATGTTTGTTTATGTTGAGCTTGTAGCGCAAAAAAGGAAGCAGTTGTTTGTTATTAGCTCTTGGCACAACTGAGGGTGATGTTTGTGTGGTTGATGCTTTCACTGGTGTCACTAAGTGGAAATCTAGTGCATGCCATCCAGGGTATTATTTTTAACTTTGTTTATGGTTAGGAGATATGTGATTTTGGTGGTGATTACAATTAGTGATAAAAAAAATTCTCTCTGATTGCTGATGTTATTGTTGTATGTAGTGGCCTGGTTGGTCTTGCTTTTGCTAGAGAAGGACGCAGTTTGCATACTGTTGGAAGTAATGGTATGGCATCTGAGAGGAATTCAGAGTCTGGAGAAGTGATTGGAGAATGGAGAGCATCAAAAAAGGCCATCTCTTCTTCAGCATTTTCCAGTGGTTAGCGACTTAATTTTGTTGCTTATATTGGATTAATGTTTGTCTTCAATATATGATCTTTCTGTCTCTTTTTTGTCCCAGATGAGACAATGTTAACTGTTGTGAGTAACAGAACACGCATTCTAAGCTTGGAAGATGGGATGGAGCTTCTGAAATTTTCGAATGATTTGGTAAATAAGAACCCTCTCTGTGTATTTGGTTAGTTTCTGTGTATAATTTAAGGGTTCAGATGTTTATTACTTGGTGTTACAGGGTCCTGTACAGCTTATATCCATGACTAATAATGCGAAGCTGGTGGTTACATCTGGTTTCAGGGAGAAATATATTAAAGTATGGTGGTGCGAGTTGAGTTCCAAAATTGTGAGTGCTGGTCCTGTACTTTCAATACAGCATCCTCCATTAGTACTTGAATGCAAGAATAAGGAAAAAGAAGAAGATCACGGCGTAGTTGTCTTAGCACTTTCTCAGACTGGTACGGTGCATGTTTGGGATTTCAAGAGCATGTCACAGGATGAGGTTAGGCCAACAAATATCGCTGTAAAGAGTCATAAGTCTGAAATGGGTAAGCAGAAGGATGCTGGTGGCAAGAAGCATCACACTTCAATCTTTGCTGCCAAGTTACACGCTCTGAGCGGTGCAAGGAAGTTGAAAGCCCTTATAGCTTATGGTTTGCCTGATTCTCCACAGTTTAGCGTAGTTGATATTAGTTCCCCCGGAGAAAAAATTATTGTGACTGCCAGGGACGAAGCTGCTATTGATCTAGAAAATGGTATTTTAGCGGAAGAAGGTATGAAACTTCCTTTCATGGTTTGTTTAGTTTCAGCAGACGGATCTACCTTGCTAAAGCATTATGATCATTATTAGTTCAGCCTTTATTATTTTGTTTCTTTCCAATCAGAATCAACAGTCGCTTCAACCAATAGAAAATTGAAGAAGAAACGAGATGCATCAGAGTTTGATGTGGACGTTGCGACAAAAGATGCAGATGATACTGGTAATCTAACTATATGAACAAAGAAAAGTTAATGTTTACTTGAGCAAAAACCATGTTACTCACCAAGAGTGGCAACTATTAAATTCAAATAATCTCACTTGCTTGTTCTGGTTCCCGTAGGATTTAATTCATTCGAAGTTTCTATATTTGGTTCACTAAAACTACATTCTAAAGGTATAATCAGAAAATTCTTGGAGAATGAATTATTCTTCCTTCCTTCCAGTTTTTGAATAAAAGCATCAATGAAACTTCACATTATTTACACATCAAATGAGTTGAAGTCTATTGTTCATTTAACTCCTTGTATCTTATATAAAAGCATCAATGAAACTTCACATTATTTATACATCAAATGAGTTGAAGTCTGTTGTTCATTTAACTCCTTGTATCTTATATACATTTACTTGATGGTTGCTCTTGATGAAGATCATGGAGAAGCTATAGATGGAGTCCTTGTTCAAGATGGTATGAATGAGCCAACGATGGGTGAAAAACTTGCAAGTCTAAATCAACTAGACATTGATAATGCTGATAGCCTTGAGAAACGGGAATCTCCTTCTCATGCAAAGACTCCAAGTGCCGACTCGGTCAACATTCTTCTTAAGCAAGCACTGCATGCTGATGATCGTGCTCTTCTTTTGGACTGCTTATACACCCAAGATGAAAAGGTTAATCTAATTTTGTTATTTACCTTATCAGATTTTGTTGTATGGGTAATGGAGGATCCTTAAAACATGGTTTTGTGCCGTTCAGTTGAGTTGTGGGTCTTTATGTACTTGGATTCTTTTTGCTTATCTCTTCTCTTCTTAATTACGTCTAGTATTTCAAAAATCGATATGATTGTTCTCCTAAAGAAATAAATTGTTCCTTTTCACAGGTTATTGCAAATTCAGTCTCGCAGCTCAGAGCATCTGATGTTGTCAAGCTTTTACATTCTCTAATATCCATAATCCAGTCGAGGTATAGAATCCGATTGCTATACAAGGTTATCTGGTAAAACTGTTTGCGTTTGCATAGACAGAGCGTTTAGTGAAGAAATTAAGTTGATCAGCTTTTAAAATCAACTTTGCTCGTCTATGAAAAGAATTATTGGAATGAAGCAGGAAAGGCTGCATTTGAAGACTTTTTTTTTTTTGAAGCCATTTACTTGATTGGTTTAACATTTAACTTTGCTCTTCAATGAAAAAAAAATTATTGGAACCAATGGAGCAGGAAAGTTCTGAGTTCTTCTTCCTTTGCCCGCAGGGGAGCAATTTTGGCATGTGCCCTACCATGGCTAAGAAATCTACTTCTTCATCACGCAAGTGGAATAATGTCCCAGCAGTCCTCTTTGCTTGCTTTGAACTCATTATATCAGGTGCGGGTAGTAACCTTCACGCCAGTAACTATGAACCATGGACTACTGTTGTCTCTGGAAATAGTTAATTTTTAAGTACAGAACTGATGATGAATATGGAACCTAATGTGCCTTGATAGTACGGTACCTACTCTAGCGGTTCGTGCTTGATAAATCTTTGTTCAAAATGTTACAGCTTATTGAGTCCAGAGTATCAACATTCCAACCAGCTCTTCAATTATCAATCTGCTTAGACTCCCTTTACGCTGGGGTATGTTCTTCACTGATAAACGCTTCAATTAGGAATTGAGTAATTTGTGATAATATAAAGCTCCTTTTCTATAGGTGGTTGATGATACATCAGGAGACAACGAGAAGATAACCCCAGCAATATACGAGGACAAGGACGAAAGCGATGAAGCGGAATCAGATGATGCAATGGAAACCGATCAAGAAAGCAATGAAGAAGAAGCATTTGGTGAAGCTGATTACGTTAGTTATATTGAAGGAAGTGATGACATGAGCGAGTAGTTTATTTCTGAAAGCGAATTCAACACATGATTAAAAGCCTGATGTTTGTTAAAGGTGACGCGAGCAAGCATATTTTCTGAGACAACAACGAAGACCAGCAAACAATAGGAATCAGAGGATTCTTGGCACGGAATCAGCACGAGTTCCGAAGAACCTGGTTCTGCGGCTACTGATTCTCGATAAATTTGTAATTTTATTCTATGGATTAAGCATTGACAAGTAACTGTTGTTCTTTTATGTCGTCACATCTTGAATGAAATTTTGTGAGGCCAAGGGTTCAAGATGAAGACTTTCATCGTCTTGCTTCTGCTTTAAGTTCCATTTTCAAAGCCATCAAGATACGAGAATTGATGACCTTGATGCGCAAGTATCATTTTGGTCAGACTGCTCCTTTTGTTCCTGCCAAAGTGGGGTTTCAGACATTGATCCTTATGTTGGGGTAGGCATTCGTTGCCTCTTCCTTTATCAGAGAAAGAAGGAGGTCCAATCACTCAGGTTGATAATGAAGTTAAGTAGGAGGGAAACATATACTGTGATTCAGAAAGAAGTCGAAATTACAACTGTAATCCCTCTAAAGACACTATGGCACCTCTTATTTTCGAAGTTCCTAAGATACTCTATGACTGAAGTTTAGGACCTCAGAACAACATTATGTTAGACTAGGATAAAAAGATAGTTTAACAAATATGTTGTTTCATACATATTCTGTATTGTTACAATGTTGGTCTTATAGGGGGGAAAGGATTGATCCTATAATTAAAGGGGTCAATCCTTTCCCTACAAGGAAACATTATAATTAAATGGAAACATTATGATTAAAAGGAGTCAACCCTTTCCCTACATTGTCCCTACATGATCTTTTTCTTTTCTAACACTCCCCCTCAAGTTGAGTCGTAGGGTCACCAACGCGCAACTTGCTTAGAACTTCATTGAAGACTTTTCCATTTACAGCTTTAGTCAGGATATCCGCCAATTGTTCTTCCGACCG
>JANIPN010000005.1:7636192-7657444 GCA_027478595.1 Erythroxylum anguifugum
TCACTAATTTCAGGTAACATTGAATTCCAAAGCCAAGACATTACCATAGAATCTTCTATATCCCATGCATCAAATTTCGGATCACCCTCTTTTGGACCCGTACCTAACAAATGGGACAATTTTCCCTTCCCTTTCAAAAAAGTACAAACCAACTGAGACCACTTTAAATAATTTTTACCATTCAATCTATAGGCTGCTTGGATCTGTGGCAAATCACCTGTTACAGTGTGATTGGTATTATCAACTACAGTCACTTCAGTTTTAGGAGATGTTTCCGACATAGTTTAAGCAACTAGGGCAAACTCAATACAAAAGAAGAGATCACACCCAAAAATCACTTATGACAGAAATATAAGAGGTGAAGACAGTGATGTGGTCACAAGAAAAAAATACCGCAAATGATCCTCACAAATCAGTAACTTTAACAAACCAAGAACTGTTGAACAGAAGGTTGTCCAGCAAGACAAGGCCGAAAATGAAGTGGCGAGACCAGGAAAAAAAGACGGAAGACGAAACGCCTGTGAGGTGAAGCTCACGTACCGACGCGTGGATCAACGTCAGAGAGCTACGGAAGGCGCGTGAGGAACACGCGTTCACTTTCAGCTGACCGAACTTTGGAAAACCTGTCGACTTCTGGTGGCGCTCCTATTGATGCCGGCGGTGACAGTAACAAACCACTCTAAGATAGTGGTTAATGTGAGGCAGCCCTATCTTAAGGTTTCCTCAAACAGAAAAAAAAAGGCTAGGTTTTTTAGAGAACCAAGCTCTGATACCATGTGAAAAAAGGAACTCAATGTTGTATTCAATTGATTTGCAAGACTACTACATCTCTATTTATACAAGTATGATCCTAGTATATACAGATGGAAATAAAAACCTACAGGCTCAGGTGATGGATCATCGATGACCCTTCAAATTATTTCATCATTTCCTTTAAAAATGATCATGAAAATGAGCAGCAAAATTGAATTGGAGTGATTGTTTACCATATCATATAATAATATATCTACACTTGATTGCAGGTGTCCCGTAATGCAGCTCAAGAACCTTCACATGCACCAAGTGCCCATCACAGTTCTGACTCATCTCAGGCCTCTCAAGACAGTTCATACACATCCCAGGCATCCCAGTTCATTCAACAGGCATTACACATTTTCTTCTTGGAACACTTACCACGAGTCCTATTTAAATATATTTAAATGAAAAAATCTAAAAATATTATAAACAAAATAAATTTAGAAGATTTTTAATCCATATATAATTAGTTTTAAGGATCAGCTATAGGAGAGTTTGATTTGATGGAATTGTTGTCTTATCTGTGGTAGCAGACTGGAGAACAAGTAAAGAACATGGCACAAGGAGCAGCAGAGGCAGTGAAGAACACCCTTGGAATGAACCCTGACAACAGCAATAACAATAACAACCCCACCGCCAGCACTGCCACCACCACCACCACCAGCACTGCCACCACCAACCACCCAAGCAACCCATCTCCAACCACCAGGTCTTAATGTGGATGAATAGGACTTCCTCCTCGGGCAAAAGTCCTTTCTGATGGGAAACTTGTTCTTATCTACTAGTGTCTCTCCTGTGAAGATGGCTTATAGTTCTCAGTACCATTTGTTGTTTGACTTGTTCGAGTGTCAGGTTCGCTTATCGTTTTTAGTGATTTCGATTTTGTAAAACATGTTGGTTCCATGGCGCAATAAGGATGGCCTGGTTCTTACTCTTGGCAATCTTTCCAAGTTTATTTCGAATAAAATGCAAAAGTTTGGAATTTTTAATATATCATGAAGTCATATATATGTATATGATCATGTATATTCTTTTGTTCCTGAATCAGTGTGAACTGCAGCAGCATCAGAAAAATAGGAAGGCAAAACTTCCTGATTCATCAAAGTAGATGGATCAAGGATTGGTACCCCACAAAGGATAATTTACTTTAGATTTATAATATTGGTTAGTCCTAATAAAAATTAGTAGTAATAGTTCAATAATTTATTTGTTTAGGATTAATCCTGCCACAATTTTATAATTAATTTAAAAAATTCATCTGATTTGATAATTCGATCGTAAAAATCTTGACAGTCTAAATTTTCGGTTCAATTTACTTTAATAATTTTAGCTGTTAGAAACCGATCAATTTAGTAATTAATTGGTCAATTTTTGTAAATTCTTATAAACAAAAATTAATTAATTAGTGTTTATTTAACAATCTCCAATTAAACTTTAAATTCTTCAATAAAATTTCTTTTAATTATTTTTCAAAATTTTTAATTTTATTTAATATGAAGTCAATTTTATGACGGTCTAATTTCAGTTAAATCATTTAAACCATAAACCTCATGTCTTATCGGTTTAACTTTCGGTCCGAGTTTTAAAACATTGATTGCATTATTAACATTCATTAAAAAATCAGATATAATTAATTTGTTAATAATTAATAATTATACTATAAAAATTAAATAAAATTGATATACAATTACCTTTATCAACTATCTATAAAATATTAATGAGTTTCAATTCTGCTATGAACAACACCATTTATCGTACGAATCATTATGGATAATGCAGAGTTTTCTGTAAGCATCGTATCTATAATATAAAACAGACACGAGAGGAACTTCAATCTAACACCTGATAGATGTGTCTGACATTTCAACAGATACATACATAAAATATTAAAGTAAGCTTGTTATATTTAAACAAGCATACTATTCTAATTAATTTATTTAATGATGAGTAAAAGATAAAGATATTATACAAAAGCTTTAAATTATTTTTGAAACTAAATATTAAAAATGTAGCAGCTCAGGCCACCCGTTTATAGATATTGTCCACTTTAAATTATTCTTCGAACCAATCTCTTCACAGATTTGCTCTTCTTATTTTTGAGAAAACGCGTCTTTACGGGAAGAGGTATCCATATCCTTGTAAAGCATACTTTATTCTCTTCTCCACCCGACGTGAAATCTCACAAAAAATATTAAGTTCATATTTACTTATTTAATATATAATATCATATAATAAATTATTAAACATGTGATAAAGTTTGTATCATTGTTTCTAATATTAATAGTAAATTTTGTTAAAATAATTTAATAAAATATTAATAGAATATTTTAAAATATTTTTTAAATAATAAAATATTTTATTTTTAATGAGCAAAATATATTGGTTAAGTGCTTATCTTCCACTGTCCCATAGTATACTTACTCCCAAAATCCTATTTATGATCACCGTCGGAAAATGATTGGACGGTGAGATGTTACACAAGGTGTAGCTTTCTCATTTATATGGAGCCTGATGAGGACTTATGCTGGGACCCTAATAAAGCAATATTAGCAGCTTCGAGGCTTACATTCTAATTGTTCTTTCACTGTACGATTCGGTAACCAGTACAGTTTCAAAACTGCTATTCTACTATTGACCGTAATTTATCAGAGCCCTGCAAGCAAAACTCTTCCCAGATCAATTGCTTGCGACAAACCCAGATAGATTGAAACCTCAAAGATCACGAATCAATCTCCAAACCCATTGATTAAGGATTCTTTAGAGGGACGGAGACACACAGATTTGAAGAGTTAGAGTTATATATATAGACAGAGAGAGAGAGAGAGACGCGCATAGTTTTGTGAGTATGTCTTTGACAAGTGTGAAGATGTCAGAGGATGTTTGGTTAACTTGTCTCACCCATGCTTTGTCTACCGAGACTGAGGAGATTATGGGCCTTCTCCTTGGTGATATTGAGGTTAATAATTTTAAGATTGCTTTCAAGTTCGCGTCTTTTTTGAATTGTGATTGAATTGGAAAGTCGGGGAAAAGTCTGTAGCTTTGTTAATTCTTTTGGATATGTTTTGTTGGGTTTGTTTAGTTATTCTGTGGTTATGTCTGGAGTTAGTTATGGGTTTTTATTATTTTCTGTGATCATTTGGTTTTTACTTCAAATGGGTTCTTATCAGTTTCTTGTTTCTGTTGATATAAACTTTTTTGGTAAAAGCATAAGGTTCCGTTCGATCGCAGTCTTGGCATTTATGCTGCTTCACTATGAAACCCATAAGTTGACAAATTTATGTTCGTAGTCGTTATACTGCCATTATACTAGAATGTGGTTAATGGGATGATAGTTTCAACTTGCTAAAGTGTTTGAGAAGTTGTGTCCCATAGGAGCTGACTGTTTGTTATATACATTAATTTTCAATTTAGTTTCTTTCTTCTCTCTCCTTGTCTCGACCTCCTTGTGCAACTTTTCGCATCTATCTTTATTTTCTTTTCCCCGGCAGAAGTTGTATTGTTACTCCAGCGTAAATGTTTGTGGGTGTGCAGTGTGCTTGTGAATGTTTTAAGGGAGAATATTTTTTGTCAATTTGATATCCATCTTTTTTGTCCGTTGGTGATGTCAGTACTCAAAGAACGGGAGTGTCACTGCACTTATTTGGGGAGCATCACCACAGTCAAGATCTGATCGACGAAAAGATCGAGTAGAGACAAATCCAGAACAGTTGACTGCTGCATCAGCTCAAGCTGAGATATCCTTTAGACTTTCTTGATTGTGATTGCTCCTCTGTTTTTAACTTCAACGAAATCAGTGTTGTTCACAGAAGAAACTAGCTTATAACTTTGAAATTACTTCCTTATGTTAGGCACATGGATCAGAAATGTTGATTTCTGATTCAGTTTGTCCTATTTTGGGACTTAGGAAGGACGGGGATCTATGTCCTTGAGTTGAACTTTCAGATAGTCTTTTATTGTACAGCTAAAGAGATTTTTCGTGATGACTGATACCAGTGTGCATTACTTGAAAAGGCATGCAAAATTGATTCGTTACTGTTTTGCAATTAACTTTATAGCACAGAATGACAACAGCAACAGGAAGAACAACTAGAGTGATTGGTTGGTACCACTCGCATCCTCACATTACAGTTCTTCCTTCTCATGTCGGTAAGTATTGTAGACCACTAAGTTGAGTTGCAACTTCTGAATAATGTTTATCATTTTGTAACCACTTTATGAATGCACCGAAATTTTGGGTAAGAGAGACAATTATTTATGTACCGTTTACCACAACATTATTTTCACCTGAAAGCACTTTGGGTATGTTTTGGGTACAAAAGACATAGTTGTAAATGTTTTGCACCATGGTGTGAATCTTTGGCAGTTAGTTACACTGCATCTCTAGGAGCTTTCTTGTTCTAGATACCACTCATTATTTTCCACCTAGGATATATTTTTCCTTAATTTGGTTAAGGAATCGTTTAATATGATTGGTCGAAACTTTAACTTGTAGGCTATCCTATTATTTTGTTTTTTAGATGTTTAAAACTAGCTGTAATTGTCACTGGATACCTTTGACTAACTTCTGTCCTTTCTCCTGCAGATGTGCGAACTCAAGCAATGTATCAACTTCTAGATCCTGGTTTCATTGGACTGATATTTTCTTGCTTTAGCGAAGATGTAAATAAGGTCTGTATGGGGTGCATGCTATGTAATGGATGTCTTCTGGGAAATCTATATACCTGCTAAGTTGTAAAAACTTGATAAAAATTTCAGATTGGAAGAATCCAAGTCATTGCTTTCCAGTCATCAGATGGGAAGCAGAATAACATATCAAGACCAATTTCTATGTCACCTGTAAACAGAAGTTCAATTATAGATGTTGAATCATCTTTAAGCTCTTCAGATGGTGCTTTTCAGAAGTCTGGATCTGGAAGGTTGGACAGCTCTGAACAAGATACCGGGGATTCAAGAACTGCAGGGTCTATTAAGGTAGGAATTTGATTCTTCAAGTTGAAGTTGTATTCCTATCGTGTCAAAAAGATGAAAACCTGTTGATATTATTGAAGATGAGGAAATTGAACGCATGTTTTGTTTTCTTTTTCCTTTTTGTGATTTTACTCAGTTGTGTCGACTCTAAGACTTTGGTGTTGCACTAAATTTTAGTTATCTGTTTGTGGTTCTTTAATTTCCTCAAGATTTCTTTTCTGTTCTTCTGAAGACATTAGTAGGTTTTTAACACTCTGTCAGTCTTGCTATTGTTTGTTGCTTGATTTAATTTTTCAGCCAAAATTTCACCAAGTATATGCAGCATGCAGAGTAGATCATTATGCTTGTCATTGTGTATGTGTGACAGCCAATCAGGACAATATGTTAATATAATGGGCTCGTTAACTTGTAAAGAGAGATCAGGGCAATTGTCTAATATGTCCTTGTTCATAATGAGAGGGAAATAGAAGACACAGGAAAGCTTCATGTAAGCCATCATAAGGAGATGTTATTCAGAAACCATGGGCTGCCTACTATCTTCTGTTCATTTTGGTCCTTCGTTTCTCTTGTACACACTAAACAGTTTAGGTTCAAGAAGATGACTAATACAGCAGCTCGTAATCGCACTCCAGGATCACATTTATGTTTCTGGAATGTAGACATATCTGAGTTAAGTTGTTCCAAGGATTTGAGATAAGAAAATGAAATCTTTATGCACATTATTTTGCATGCACTCCCTTTAACTTGCACTATCAAACCAAATATTGTGTATATGTGGGTGCAGGCATTCCCTCCAATAGATTCTCCAGTTGGCTGCATAATTATTTGCAAGATAATAAATGAAAAGGATTAGTATTTCCATGTTTTGGTTATTCTCTGTGATGTTTGTAGAAATGATTGGCTAGGTTGGTTTGAGGTCATCAGAATTGGGAAATTTCTTCGCCAATGCTGATGCAAACTTTGTTGGAAGAGAGAATGCTGGAGGAAATTATCTTACTAGTAATACAGATAGCACAATTGTTGATATGGACCCCATGGACATGTCCGAAAGCATGCAAGAAGCTATGCATCGCTCTAATTTGGACATGAGGTATATATGAGTATGTATGGTAACTTGGCTTCCTTTCTATTTTTCCTTATGTTAAGTTTATTACCGTTTTCTATCCACACATAATAATGCATTACCCTTTCAAAAGTCAGTAGTCAATTAGCCTTTCTTGTCATTGCTTGTTTAATTTTTGCCAACAGTGGTGCAGAATACATTAGGAAAGAAATTCCTCTCCATGTTTTGCCAACTTCGTCATTGCTTAAGCTTGATTCACCACTGGCATCATTTACTGATTTGCAACGAGTTTTATATGAAGAAGAGCGAGGAGCATATAACCAAGCTGTGTTGCAAAATATAAGGTGTTACTTACGATAGTGGCAACTTGTTTTTAACTATCATTTTATACTTGGTAGCGCTGTTGAACTTTCTCTAATTTGCTGGCATGTTGATTAGGGATGGAAAAGTACATCCTCTTACTTACATTCATCACACTGCTACGTATCAGGCTTCCATGTGCAAATTGATGGAATACTGGTTAGGAACAATTAACCATCATTTTTCAATTTCTAATTGTCCATCTTTCTTTTAGGTTGTTTTTATGCTTTTATCAAATGCGTGCAGTTTAAGTCCTGCCATAAATGCACTCCAGGATCGCTTGAGGGAGAACGAATTTCGGGTATAGACCAGAACTAAATATGCTGTTTCTTCAATGGAACTTTTCTTTGTTTGAACATGATGCTGTTTGGTGAAACTAATGGTGTTTGATCTTCACCTTGTAATTAAGAAGTTGCAGGATTTAGGCCTGAGAGCTACCTTTTATTGTGAGATTCCTTCTGAGGGATAAACTGTGAATTCTAGGACTAATCTTGTGGCACCATTCTTGGGTTTTCGCCTTCAAGATTCTCTTTTATTTTTAGCATTTGGTAGATAATAGATATTACCATGGAACTTAGGCATATATATGCCTAAGCTTCACAGCCACTGGACTTTTAATTTATATGGGAGCATTTGTTCTGCACGTTCCAAATGCCTTTTTTATGATCTTTTAACACTTTCCAGCTAGTTAATATTGTGACATATCTGCTAAGAGTTGAAATTTGATCTTTTTAAATACTTGAAACAGCCCTCTTCAGCTGTTGGCACAAAAGAATTGATGTAACATGCATCCATTGTTAATTTATCGAATAATCATACTTTTCTGTTTCCCAAACCTAAGTAGTGTTTCTTGTGCGATCCGCATGTACTGGGACAGTTAGCAATGCTGAGTAACGAAGCCAAGTTTTTGGAGACTGAGGCAGTTAGAGGCAGTGAGCCGAGTTCCAGATCTCCCCGTCAAGGTGTGTCTCATTGGCCACGAGGAAGTTCTTCACCAAGTCAGAGGGACCTTCATGGTTCCGAATCCATGGGCATGAGGACTGTTTCTGGTTCTGGTGGCAGAGGCAGATTAGGATCTTAATATAACTCTGTTTCCGAGGCTTCTCCGTTCATCTAGTAAGTAATATACAGTGTTAAAAAGTGTTGAGAGTTTCCAATATGAGTTGTGGTAGAAAATCATTTTCCTTTTTCGCTTGGTACTTAAATAATTATACCAATGTAAACGTGATTTTCTTTGGAATTCTGAAGCAGAGGGTGTCGATCCTTAAGATTGCCGGTTCTTGCCATATGATCCAATCTGCTCTAAGAGGTGACACTTTTGAAACCCAGTTGCCTTTTGGTATGACATATGCCAAGAATGGAATTCTGGAAGGATCAAGACCACTTATGAGGGCAATATCAAGTTGGATCGTGTGTATCTACTCCGAGTACTATAGTCCTGTTTTTGTTGACATGATCTGTTGTGAGCTTTTTTGTAGAGCATGGAATTCCTGTTACAGGTTTCCTTGGTTTGTAGAGAAAAGAACTCAAGGGTCATTCCTCATCTTTTTTACTTCTGCAGTTAATGATCAACTCTGCGAATTTCAGTTCATTATTTATGAAAGAGTTGAGTTCAGGCAGCATTTGAGTTTTCACTTTTGCTATGATACCCTTTTATGTTCATTTTTAAACATGTTAAAGTATCCTGAAGCGCATCATACCTGAGTAGGCTTGGTAGTTTTGGCTCGAACCAGTCAAGCCGGAAAGGCTTGAATCGGGTAAAGTTAAGCTTGCAATACGATGTTGTTTTGGTATAATCAAACAAACTAATATTATTTTAATAAAATTATAACAATTATAATATCATTTTATTTAATAATATTATTTTGAATCTTTGATAGATGGAGAAATTAAAATCAGGTTTTTCTTAATATTAAGAATGTTACGTTGGAATATTGTCAAGATACTATTAGAATATTTTGGTTCTTATCATAATAATATTATTATTTATTAAATTTATATATTACTATTTTTATGATTTTTAATATTTATTTTATTTTATTCATGTTATATCAAGTTTTTATTTTTTATAAAAAGTATTCGTAATTATTTAAAAGTTAATAACTTGTTGATTATTATTATTTATAAAATAAAAATATTTTAATTATTTTTTCACAAAATAAGTCATGCAATAATCATATAGAAGATTTATTATCATTTTTAACATATGAGTGAAAGCTGGTCCATGAGTGATACAGTCCTATGCTCACCTTCATCCATAAGAAAAGAAACAGAAACATATCACTCCTGGTTTAGGATTTAGTAGCTTTAATTTCTTTTAAGTTCTAGTCGAGTACTGATCTTTGGTTTTGCGAATCCTGTTAAGGATTGACCAGATATTCAACTATATTATTAAGTAGTCCAGATCCTCTGTCTAATATTATGGTGTCTTATTGTGTCCAATAAATTTTAACCATTTATTTATGTGAGTTCCGCATGAGTCTCGCGTGAGTTTTGCAAAATAAATGGCTGAAATTTTATGAGACAAAATAAGACAGAGTAATATTAAAAAAAGGACCTAAATTTTACAGTAACCGGTAAGAAATTACCATCATATTCACGTTAGTAACATGACATAAGAAACTAAAACACGAGGTGAATGGAGGAGAAAAGGAACAGAAAAAAGTGAAAGGTGACCAAAAACACACGCGCACGCAACAATAGAGAGAGCAAAAGAAAAGATGGTGAGGGAGGAGAAAGAAAAAAGGGAAAGAATAATAATATGAAGTTGGTCGTGATCATGCATGGCCATGGGCGTGTTTCCCAATGAGAGAATCGAATCAGCACCACTTCTCTTTATTTTTCTCCAACACAACACACTACTTCCTTCTTTACAGTTTGCCAATTCTCTTCCCTTTACCCTTCTCCAAGAGAATGGAGGCCAGGTCTTGGTGTATTATGTATGCAATGTGTTATCATTTCTATGCCAATGTACGCCTTAGTGAAAGAGAAAGAAACTAAAGGTGGTGGAGATTTTATAGAGAAAGAGCAAAAATTGGAATAGCAGCCGCAGAAAAGGAAGAAAGAAAAGGGGTTAAAGGTGGTCAAAATGAGACCTCCAAGACTTGCTATTCCATCATTTCCAGCTTCAACTATCTTTATTGAAACCCGCCATTTGTACCTTTCTCTTTTATCTTGTCTTCTTTTCCTTTTCTTCTTGTGTTTGCTTTGATATTCTATCTCAAGTATGTATATCATATCTCTACTTCTTCTTACCTGTTGGTTATTGTTAGAAAGATAGGAGTAGTATACAAAGTGTTAAGACAACAAAAGTTGAGAAAATATTGAAGATGTGTACTTATTACTGATGAATATTATTGACCATGCGTATACTTTCAAGCCTAAGAAATGATTCTGGAATTCAAACCAAAAACCACATATGGTAAATTTTCCTTTATTTTCTTGGATTTCAAACACTGGAATTGATCTAACTCTATGTGTATATAGCTCAAATATTGTTAAAGAATCAGATGGCAATATTCTCATCCTGGAAGCATCATTCCTGCAGGGAACTAAAGTACGAGAAAAGGGAATTCAAAACTGCAAAGCAGCAACAATTTATCCATGCACTTTCTTTTAGTTTGACCATGCTCAAAGCTATTGTCTGAAGGAGACATGACCTCTCATGGATACCATGGAGATTTCAAGTGGGGTTGCTTTAAGCTTTAATTGTATATTGTTGAAGAGTTTAAGAATTTATTGCACAAAGTGCTCCATCCAACAGCAAGACAATATACCTTGTTTGATTCCTTGCTGCCAAAGAACATTAAGAGTCTCTTAATGTCATCATATCCTATGGTCAAAAGGGTTTTTCTAGGGTTTATGCTTGACTCTTTTCAGCGGATTGAACATGTTACGCTTGTAGGCAGACAAGATCTATCCACCTTCCTTTGTGTGGGATCCTTATTGTTGGTTCTAAATTACAAGAACTGAACCTCATGTTGGTTAAGTTCGACGGGTAATCTCAACCTTTGGCATGTGCATGAGGAAAATCCTTGATTTGACAATAGATTCCATTGTAATAGTGTAACAATTATATACTCAACACCATATTGAAATTAATTATCTAATTCATTTAATTTGACTATCAAGTTCAAGGAATTTTACAATTTTGATTATTTGAATTATAATATGAATATCATTCAAAAGTTTAAAAATAGGGTTAGATATATTGTAAATCTTTTGTAATTTAACCTTCTTTTTAATTTCAATGCTTATGTTTTAAATTTTATTATTTATTTTATAAATTTATTTAATATCATATAATCTTCCCTATCTTCATGTATTTCATTATTTTTTTAATCTATTATTCACTCAAAAAGTACAAGGTCAATAGTGTTAGTGAATATATAAAATCAATTAAGTTGGTCTCATGCAACAGCTTAAGCTATTGTAGTGAAACGATCACTTAACATAGTATCAGAGTCTTTGTGACCAAGTGGTCGTGAGTTCAAATTCTACCACCCACCCATTATTTAGTACAAGGTAGAGTGAGCCTGTACAGGTTTTAAGCCCAAAGAGCTTTCAGTTAAGGGAATGTGTTAGTTATATATAAAACCAATGAAGTTGACCGCACATAAGAGCTTAAGCTATTGTGGTGGAACGGTCACTTAACAAATAGAATTATTAATAAATAAAAAAACTAACAAATTATAACGAGAGTGAACGAATATGATAATTAAATATACTATAAAGAGATAAATAAGGTATCAATTTCTCCTTTGTAACCTATGGTCACATGTTCAAATCACAGAAACAACCTCTATTGTAAAAGTATATAAAAAAAAGGTTGCATATATTATGACCCTCTTCAAACTTCCACAAAACAAGGAGCCTTATGCACTAGCCACTAGGTATATTAACTTTTTATAATGAGATAAATAAAAACTTTTAAAATTACAAAAATCAAACCACATAAAATAAGCACATGACAATTAAAAAAGAAATTAAGAAGCAAAAAATGAAAAGGGCACCATGCAAATAAGATAAGATGATGAGCAAGACATGCATAATGAGTAGTAGTAATGATTTTGCACAGCTTTTAAAAGTAGAGGCATGCAGTAGTAATGCAAACTCTTAGTGATACCCAATTGAGTGCAAGTAAATTTGTGCATGCATATCTTAATTTTCACGTCAAGAAACCCTAAAGAGAAAGAAGTTCTGCTACAATCCAAATCAAGGAGATGTATATTGGAATCATAGCTGGAATAATTTTAACTTTATCTCCTTTTTCCCACTTTAGATTTTTTTAATTTTTTTTAATTTTTTTTCCAATTTTCCACATTTATCAAGATATAGCAAGAACAAGAAAAAGTACGTATTACACGGCCTTCCATTTATTCCCCTTTTTTCTGTTTCTCTGTGGACTAAACATGTATATAAACAACCCTGCATCACTCCCATATCACCCCACACCATCTCCTCCGTCTTCTCCTTCTTGTTTATTTAGCTTCATCTTCAATATCCCTTCTTTTGTTTTCTTTCTCTGAACCGTTTCACATCCTCAAAGGTTGGTTCTTAACTATGATTTAAGTTCAATACACAGCTACTAGCCGTTTCCATGATCTTGTTTCCCTAAAAAAGTTTAGCTAATTAAACCTTGATTCTTCAATGCTAAGATGAAGATTGATGGTAACAGCTCTTTTGATGTTGTTGTTGTTATTATTGTCTTTGCAGAGACTAGCTAGAATGAGCAGGCCTGGAGATTGGAACTGTAGGTCATGCCAGCACCTGAACTTTCAGAGGCGTGACTCATGCCAACGTTGCGGTGACTCCAGGACCGGAGGTGACTTCGGCGGCTTTGGTGGTAGGAGTGGAACGTCTTTCGGGTTCGTGGGGTCGGACGTCCGCCCTGGTGACTGGTACTGCACCGCCCCCAACTGTGGAGCTCATAACTTCGCCAGTCGGTCAAGCTGCTTCAAGTGTGGTGTTTACAAAGATAATGATTGCGTTGGAGGCTTTGATTCTGACATTCTTCGCTCGAGAAGCAGTGGTGGGAATCGATCTGGATGGAAATCTGGAGATTGGATTTGTACCAGGTATGTGACAACTGACAAGTTCTAAACTTGCTTCTTTAACGTGAGCATACAATTATCAGGTTACTGATAAATATTTAGTGACAGTTTACTGATTCTTCGGAATAGAACACTGGAAAATGCATAAGAATTTTATGATTGATTCCAAACCACATAATCGCTCGCAATCTGCAAATGAAAACTTTATTTTCCACAGGTGGGGATGCAATGAGCACAACTTTGCTAGCAGAACGGAGTGCTTCAAATGCAATGCTCCAAGGGAGATGAGCAGCAGAACTTCATACTAGACATCATCCTGTCTACTACTCCGTGCATTTTCAGGTATCATCTCTGAACATATATCACTGCTTTGTACTCCATCTGAATATCATATGATAATGGTTTTCTTGTTCTTTTTCTTTGGCAGGCATAGCAGTACCAGTGCAACAACATTAAATTAAAGAATATGATATGATGATGGATTACTACTTTTTCTTCATTTATTTGCATTTGCTACATAGCGTTCTTGAGGTGAAACATGGTTAGAATCCATGTTCCCGTTAGGCTATAAAAATCCCTTTTGGCATTTTGTTGGGCTTCAACATTGGAAGTCTTCCTATAATGTAGCCAACGAAAGGGCAAAAAAAAAAAAAAAGGAAGAAGAAGAAGAGATTTCAGGCTTTCTCTTTTTAAGTTTCTTCAGGGAAGACTTTAATTATTGTATGCTGCATGGTTTTCTTAAAGGAATATTCTCAATTTCTCGTTATTGTTTGACTGAAATGACCGTTTAGATATCCATACTTTCTCTCTCGATCTTCTCGTCACTTTAACTTTGTTGTTATTAATGTGTATAAAAGAGAATGGAATAACAATTATAATTAACATACATGTTTACGAAACAAAAACCAAAAAAAAGTAATCTTTTTAAATGGCATATTCAAGTTATTTTTACATATGTATGTCGATTGTGTATGTATAATATGTATAAAAGAGAATGGAATAAGAACTATAATTAAAATTTTATATTTGTGAAATGAAAATCATCACAAAAGAAATTATTTTTTAAATAGCATATTCAAATTATTTTACAAAGTTAATTAGGAATTAAGAGATAATTAATCATATACAATTGAATTAAGATAATTAACTGTACACTAAATATAATTAAGATAATTAAGAAACATTTGAATGCTTAACTGCAGAAGAGACCCTGAATTAAATGTAAATCTTTGTATTCAACATAAAAGTTTTAATAAGATGAATTGCTACTCTCTTCTATTTTCCTTAGTTGTTAAATTAGCTTTGTCAAAAAGGAACACCTCAACCTTTAAAGTGATAAAGTATGAATAATTGAATCTTCTTATATTTTTCAGAAAGTCATGCTTTTGAGAACTAAAGAGATATTTTATTTAGTCTTGTATAATCTTCTAATAAACTTTAAAAATTAGCAGTATATATGCATATGTTTTTTTAATATTTTTTTCCTTTCAAGGGGAGTAATTATATCCCTCAAATGATCATTTCAATATGTACAATATGAAATTCTTCAACTCCTACTTAATGTATATATATGTATCTTTTCTTTTGTTCATAAGATACTATAGGTGGGAGATAGAAATTAATTAAGAACCTATTAATATAACATTCACCACTCAATTCTTTCAACTAATCCTCATTAGAGAAAGATTGAAACATGTATGTGTATATATATATATATATATATAAACTATTGTCAAACAATAGTTTTCAATAGCATTGGATTCTCTTTATTGACATAACATGTATCTTTCAAAGGTAGGGAAGGCAATCATTGATGTCCCTCCTATAACAATATTGCTTTGTGAGTTTGTGCTAGGCTTTATACAAAGATTCTTGTGCTTTTGTTTTTTGTTTTTCTATAAGGAAGAACATTAGTTTATGTAAGATTATAGCCATATTACACTTACACATTATCATTTCTGACGATATTATATTTGAAGCCTTTTTAATTTGTTAAATTGGTAATTACAAACTAAATCAGACCGTAAATACTCTTATTATATAAAAGATTGAAAAAAATTATAAAGAGAAAACAACCCGTTAGTATGTAAAACTAGAAAATGCATTTCCACATATATTTTGAGCATTGGATTAAGAATTCTCTCAAGTAATTAATCAACAATTTGATTGCTATGTAGTTGCATGATGAATAAGTGCTTCGTTGGTTTAGTATATGTTATCTCATGAAAAGCATAATATTATCAATAAACTCAACTTTAACTGTACTTGATTAAGAAGTTTTTGTGATAGGAAAGAAGAGGTGATAGGTGACAAAGTTGTCCTTATAAAGTAGATTTGTAAGAATCCTTTTAAGTCGGGTTTGATGAAGCAAAGAGTTGCAAGTGAGCACTCCTATACGTACCTGTGATAGAGACATTACTTCACTTGGACCATTGCTCATTTCCATGTTCTTGCTTAAAAGATAATTAACTATATTTGAGCTAACCAAAAGCAGATTCATTGTCACACCTTTAATACTTTCATCCATTGACAAGGTTTAATAGTTCCAGTCTCACTAATGAAGTAAGACTAGTGCATTTAGTAATATAATATTTTCAATAACTCTTTTTTGTAATAAAAAAACTAAAAACAAAAAACCTATTGAGTTCATTACATAATTCATCAGCAAACCAAAAGCACCTTCTTTGACACTACGATCATACAAACTTCACTTCACTCGAACTCCCTGTTGGATCTCTATGATTTACTTCTCTTCCCATCTAATCAGTGTCAGAAAGAAAGAAAGGGAACCTGGATAGCTTCAAATTTTCAATGAAACCAAGAATTGCATAAATACATAAGAGAATGGTATTCATCACTAGAAAGATGGATCACTTCTATAATTACTGAAGAAGTTTTTGGATAATGCATATACTTGTTTGGAACAGCCATTACTAAGATACACAATGACTAGTGCTCACCCAAATAAGTGTCATAACAACAAGCACCGAATGCATTCCAGGTGGTAAATGCCTCAAACTGGTTAAGAAATTTACTAACACAGCTCTAGGACCATCATTAAATGTTACAGTATCATCGACAAAATTCAAATGCTTTTGGTCCAGATTCTACTTATAGTTAGCATTGACAGTGTCTCTACCAGAATTGCTGACTGATAGTGCATCAGAATCATGTTTTGAAAGCTCAGTGCCATTATGTTGGAGACAATCCAACAATGGAGCTGAATCTGATAGTCAGTTGGATGTTTGAGAGGGTTTATTTGCATTTAGTGGTACCTCATTTGCAAAGTATAGTTAATACGGGTTGCACAAGTTAAATCACATTTCCATGTGTATGCACTATACAAGAAAGCTAGAGCTAAAAGGATAAGGGGAAAACACAAAGCTGCTCTTCCAAGTAAAATCAGAGCTAAAAGGATTGAGCTCACTACACCTGATGTTTTAGGACTTCAAGAAGTGACGTCAAACAAAAGCATTGGGTTTACTAGGAGAACTGACTGGAGTTGAAAGAATAAGATCATCATAAATGGTTAATTGAAATAATACCTATCACTCACAAGTCTCCATTTCTCGATGTCCAAGGCATCCATACCAACATAAAGGAAGATGAAAATCTCAGCAACGAATAACAAGGTTCCAAAAGCATGCCTGTGGATTTTGACAAGATTCAAATATTATGATAATGCAATGTATTGGGTTAAAAACATAACACCAACTCTGCACAAGCCCTTAAATGAAAGCTTAATAAGGTATTTATAAAACTAAAATTCATATTATATTATTTTTACATTTTTATTTAAAACTTAACATTCCTTAATTTTCATTTGAACTCATTTTAACATGATCTAATTTCTCATAAAACCTGCTTGTGTGACTCAAGTTATTGATGATTTGATCTTTATATTTCAAAATGATAAGCTCTCACTTTAAATACCCAATTTGTGTTTCCTTATTGTCCAAACTTACAATCCAAAGTCAGTAATATTTATACTTTTTAGAGCCTGTTTGGTTTAACAGTTAGAATAGATAAGGAATAGAATAATTATTCTTAGGAATGGAAAAGATGAGGAATATAATAGAATGGGTATTTGTACTTTGTTTAATTTACTGTTAAAGAATTTTTATACCAATGTTTGGTTTGAAAATATAAACTTGAAATGGCAAAGGAATAACTAATAAAAAGACCAAAATATCCTTATCATTATTATTATTGTTGTTGTTGTTGTTGTTGTTATTGTTATTAATTTTCTTCTTATTATTATTATTAATTTTATTATTCTTATTATAATTAATAATTATTATTAATTTTCTAATTATTATTGTTTTTATTATTAATTTTATTAATTTTCTGGAGGGAGGTGAAAATGAAGAAGAAATACGGAATGAAGTGAAAGATAAAAAAAGTCATGAACAAATGACTTTATTCTTGAAATAGCTAATTACAAGTGGAGATGGTCATTAGCTATTGCTGAAAGTTAAGGAATATCTAATCTTAGAATTTAGTATTCTGTATATTTATGTATTTTAATCTAATCAAACAAAGAAATAATTAAATTTTAAGAATAAACCAAAAATAAAAAATGTATTCAATTAAACCAAACATTCTATTAGTTCTTACTTCTTACTATGACAATGTCACTTTTAGACTCTTTAGATGGGCTGAACTGTCTAATCTGGGCTTCAAAATTAATGGATTTGACTTGAGACCATTCACCCACAATGATCTTTATTCTGATGCCATACATAAATATATCTCTGTTTCATTCTCTTCTTCTTCTTTCTTCTTTTTTTCAAAAGAAGTGTCATCAACTTAATTACAATTACATAAAAAGGGTGTGCTTAATTCTATATTAATGCCTTTAGAAACATGCACAAGATGATATTCATTATTTTTTGTAAGACATATAAATACTCTTCATAAACTACACACACATTCTAATTGAGGGTATTACTAAGTTAGATGAAATCAACTTAATAAAATATCATAAAATGGTTAATTAGGAAAAACAATATTTTAAAAATCGAATCAAATTATCTCATTTGATCATAATTATTATGAATTAAGTCATTTTTAATTTAATTTATTTTAATAACTTATTTATATAAAAATATTTAATTCATTAAAAAATCGATCATAAAGTATACTCATAAATTAAAAAAAATGAAAAAAAGAAGAAGTTTTATTTGTTATTCTCGATGTCTGATTATAAATTATACTAACACCAACTTGAAAATAAAATTCAAGATTATTTAAAATTTATTATAAATTTAGCAATACTTATCTTATTCATTATTAACAATTAAAAAACAAAAATTAAAGAATATAAGTTATGTGCTCATTCTTAGGTCGTCATTCTTAGTTATCAAATGTTTATTCTTATTATAAAAATTATTGAAAATTATTTAAAAATTAATAAATTTATAAATCATTAAAGGTTTTTGATTAATTATTTATAAATTTAAAAACTTTAATTAATTATTTATAAAATATAATATAATAATTAAATGAGTAAAAAAATTCATTATTATTTTTAGTATTTAATACTAAATATTAAAATAATTATTAACTTTATTTAATACAATTTCAAACATGCATAAGAAATAATTTAATCCTTATTATCACTTTTCATCTTTATTCCTATATTTTTATAATTCTGATTGTTTGAGAATGTATGTTTTGTACAGAATCCTGACTTTCAATTTCAACACAAAAGGAAAAAGTGAAGTGGAACCCAAATGTAAGTGAAAATCATAGCTGTCAAGTGTCAAGTGACGGAGAATTGTTTGCGTATTCACTCTCTTCTGTCCAATTTTGGGAGTGAATGGTCGCTGGCTGCTGTGTCTCCATCTCTCTGATGTGTCTCTTATATAAGTACTAAATGGGAATTCGGTGGTTTTTCAGGGTGCCCGTTAGCATAAATTCATTTTAAAGATTGGATTTGAACTGGGTGTTGGTGGTTCTGGAGTCCTCTGTACTTTTCTGTATTCTCTCTTGTTTCCAGAGGTTCAATGGCTTCTTGTGAGTCCATCTCTCTTTACATTTCCTTTTGTATGTTGAATTGGATTGTTGAGTTTATATGTGCTGGGTGATTTTAATTGTTGACACGTGATAAAGTTCCCACCTTTGCGTGTGTGGGCATGGTTGGTGAATGCATATAGTTGTTATGTGAAATTCGAGATTCAGGTTTTTAGGTTTTGTTTATTAATTTTATTTCACAATTGTAATGCCTTTCCTGGTTTGAAATTCAAACTGTTACGTTACCATGGATGTAATAAGTTAATGTTGGCTTCGCCAATGTTCTTGTTTTAATTTGTTGTCAATGGTTGGAAACAGCTAAGAAAGCTTCATCTGATTTCTCCATTAAGTTTTTATTGAATTTTTTCTAGGTAACAGAAGTAAAAGCTCAAAGTTAGGTTGAAGTTGGTTGCTTGTGTGGCATGAAGTTAAATGGTTCTCTCAGTAAAACATTCAGATTTAAAGCTTAATTTCACATGTTCAATTGCCTACATAAATCTTCAGATCATTGTTTGGCTTTCTCCTTCTGCTTTTAGCTAGATAAAACTAATTAAACTAATGCCCTCCTACAATCAAGGTGCTTTGTATTGACCTTTTACCTTATCTTTTCCTGAAAGTAAACTATAGACTTTTCTTTTCTCCTGGCTTGGTCTTTACAGGTAACCTAGGAACTTCTCATCTTAAACTGACAAAGTTGGAATTTGGGCGAGTGAATGTCAATGCTCTACATCAACGTTGTGGCTCAAGAACATCAATGGGGAGGAAACAACTGCTATATGCAGGTTTGGCCATTTCACATGATAAGAAGAAAGCCCACACTGTGTGTCGTGGTTCGCCTTCAGAGACAGAGTGTAAGTTCTTCTGTCGATATATTAGTTACTCATTATTGTCACGTATAGTCAATTGTATGATACATTAATTTTATTGTCAAAAACAGATTTAAGGATAAAATATCTTTATTGATGTTGAGGTTCCCAGATATTTGCTTCTTGGACATGAATTTCTGATTAGGACCATACAAACTACAATGCACCTTTCATTTCTCAAATTGCAATTTTTGATGAATCCAGATTCGCTCATGGTTCCTGGAAACTTTAACGCGTTGAAACTGCTCGTAGCAATGATTTATTTGAAGTTTTTAAGTAAGTTTAGTTACCAGACTTTTCTTGATCAAGGTCAGCAAATTTTGGGAGGAACTCAGACATCATATTTGAGAGCGCAGTTCATAATCTATTACAGGCTTTTCCACTACATTCTTATAAACTGTCTATTGGTGTCAGTTAAATAAGGCAATAGTTTGATCTCTAATACTAATTCAAAAGGTTCAAATGGAGTTTTTATTGGTTGACATGTTGTGTTTCTTATACTGTATTGCTGTTGTTCCACGTGCTTTAATTTGCAGCCTCGAACAGAGTGGAATGCCCCGAAGATTCCAAATCATCTGGTTTGGTTAGCCAACTTATTCCAAATTCGTTCGAGGTATCTCTCCATTCTATTTTTGAATGTGGCTTTGATGCATTTTTTTTTCTTATCTTACATCTAGATTTATTTTTTTTGGGTAATTCAGAAACATCTAGATGATTTTTATTGAACACATAACTTCAAAATTCAGTTGCTACTGATCTGCCTATAAATGCTCATACATTTCAGTAACATGTTTTGTGCCTGTTCTTTCTTGAGATGTATGTCTCATACTATATTAGGTTTGCATATCCTGTTCTATGCTGTTGTTTGGCATTGGGTTTTGAATGCTTACCTTTATATGTTGACTATTGTCATGACTAAAGTTCCTTCTTCAAGGAGCCAAAGGTTGGCTTTTTTGGTGATAGTCCCTTGAATGATCTATGCTGCTTTATGTTGCATTTTAGATGACGTCTTCAACAATGTTAATCTCTTCAGTTGTGACGAAGGCATGGATCGTTCCCCTGTATGTCTGTGCATGTCTAAAATGTTGATTATCAAGGTTGTCTCTAAGTAATTATATGGATTCAGTTGTTG
>JANIPN010000005.1:7668612-7693106 GCA_027478595.1 Erythroxylum anguifugum
TTTCTGTTCCGTCCCGTCCTGTTCCGTCTCGTCCTGTTCCGTCTCCAGCTACCAGAGACGCTAACCAAACGCAGCGTAAAGCTTAGTTCTGTTCTTGTTCTATATAGTAAGTATATAATAGCACGCAACAGAAGCTTAGTTCTATTACTGTTGTATGCAATGGCAGAATATCATAAGACCCTCTAGTTGATTGGCTTGCTTCCGAATTCTTTGCTGGTGCATTGGGTACGACATTTCTGATAACTATTTCTTCAGTGCTTCCCCAAGTCTACTCAGTTCTGCATTGCTGTTGCCAAATTGGTTAGTTTGTTGTGAATCAGAGTTGCTCGTAATAGATCCGATTCATGCTGAAAATAGAAAGGAAACAAACAAATCTTACAGGCTAATGATGGAATGAAAGCCTGTAAACAAACTATATAACAACCGGCAAAACTGAGGATACTAAAAAACCTTTAGCACAGTAAACCCAGTTTCTGATCATTCTGGGTTCTTTAGCAATCATTGGTTCTGAGAACATCTCCATCAGAAGAAAAGATTCTTATGGTTTTTTTAGATTTCTACAGGTTCATGGATAAATTCTACCTAATCTACCATGTTAACATTCTATTAAAAACTACGATATATCTAACATATCCAATCACTTGTATTTCTCTTTCGATTGTAGAGATTTTGTGATGCCATGAGCTTTGCAGATACGGACTAATTTTTTCACATCCTGTCTTATTGATAAGAAAGCAGATAGTGTGGTAATAAGCATTGCTGGGAAATGAATGGCTTTCACAGGATGGGAAGCCGATTTTCTAAGAATGGCTTCTCTTATAAAGCCCCAAAAAATCAGAAGTGCTCCAAAAAGGCTCATTCTTCCAGGTCTTATAAGGCCTAATATTGCTCCTGCTACAGATAAGTAGCTTCCTGCAAGAATCTGGTGGGAGACAGGTCATCAGTAATTAATTGAATGCAAGAGAAAAATTAAGCACGCATTGAAAGTCAAAACTATATTTATTTTCATGGTTAAAATGTATATTCATTGAAGTTCACTGTTCAAATAAGGTATCTGATATATGGTTGTCCAGTTACATTCTTTTGCTTTCCTGTTTCCACCCAATTTCATTGTGAAAACATGCAACTTTCCAACTTAGGCCCTACCAGTTTATCAGACGGTAGGGAATTAAGTTAAAAATCAAACTGATAGTTATAGCAATTATCCATGCATTAACTCACAGCTATGAGATGCAACAATTTGCTTATAAATGGACTGCTCTTGATACCTCAAGGTGATTGAGGTCACTGGTTGAAGGGGCTTTCTTCAATATGTTGAAGCTGTACTGTTTCAAGAATTCACTGTAACTTGGTAAAGCTGATTTCTTGATGAAAGCTTGTGCAAGAGCACCAGGATAGAGAAGAAGCTTGACAGAAAATGGAGGAAAGACTTCTGTTGCAATCAACTGGGAGGTTGTTAACTGTAATGGGGATGTACAGGTTCCAATTCTACAAGGTACCCTATCAAGAAATTAAAGAAACAATGGTTAAAAGCCAAAAACAGAAGACTTCATCACCCCCCCACAGGAAGGGTATTCTATATAAGAGCCTAAGCTCTACTTTTAAGCGCAGTTCATATCCTCAGTAACTCCTCTTGAAACAGGATCAAGATTAAACTCGTGAATTAATGATCAAACTGATTCGTCCTACCTGCGATATAACTTAAATTCAGAACATCCAACAGATAAAGATCCCATTACTTCCCATCATTACATTTCTTATCAGATCTTTTTTTTTTTCTCCTCCTCGACAAACTTCATTAAACAGGGAGGATATGTAACCTTTATAGTTGATTTTTGTTCGAAAAGGGTAAATCTTGGTTGATTGCCAACAGCGAGATGATAAAATTTGCATGACCAGAAATGGGAAATTCTTAAAATAAGAAATGGGCAATGGGAAATTTCCTTTTCAATGATATGATTAAAAAGCAAGGAACTTTAAGAATTGTAAAGAAGAAAACAAAATATTCGTGGATCCTGTGAGATTGCAAGTGTGTAAATAATTAGGAAAGATGTTACCGTATGTTACCTGAAGAGAGGGACTTGGAGGATAACGATAAAGAAATGTAACAAAGAAGCAACAAAAGATATACTGCTCGCCCATCTCTTTGAAGAAGCCATTGTCAAGGAAAATTCAAGCGAAAATGGAAAATCTTTACGGCCCCACGACAAAACAGACAAAAAAAAAAAAGAAGGAAAGAAACAACGGTTACAAATTGTTCATTCTTGAAACACGTCACCAAGCGAACAATTTTGTTGCAAGGAAAACCTCAGCGTAAAAAATATACCAAATTTTGTGAATAATATTTGATCTTACGTCTCTTTTTTTAGTTTCTATTTTTATTTTTTAGTACGACATTACTGTTGATACGTCGGGTCTGGAAATATTCAAGAGAACTTTACTCCGACTTTGTATAGAGGATATTTCCAATTCCAATAGACTGATTTACTGGTGTCCTTGTAGCCCTCTGAGTAAGGGTAACCGAAGTGGTATATGAACGAACAAAGCAATATAAGAAAGAATTGAGGGGGTGCTTGATTGGGGGTAATGGAAAAACAGGTATAGTTATAAAATGAAAACTCATGTTTGGAATCAACAGAAGTAACACTTTCATTTCTCCATATTCAGCAATAGTCCATTCCTTTAGATTATCAGAAGAATGGGATTCATTGTTGGCTATACTTCATTCCTATTCTTTACTATATTCATTCTTATTCTCATTCTCATTATCATCTGTGAACCAAGCGCCCCCTCATTATTTTCTCTCTTCATTAAGAGCGACTTATTACCGGTTATATACAAAATTCAGTCCACTAACCGTCTAACATAATAACTGCCACACCACTCAATCTTTCACATGGAAAATAAATAAAAAAGTGGAGAAAATGCCTCACAGGCGTGACATGTTAAGTCACACCGTGAGAATTTAAAACTATTGTTCATCCACCCTCAAGTTGCACTGATATGTATATCACGCAAGTTCAACTTGGAAATAAATTGCTCAATAAGAGGAGCAACTAAAGACTTAGTAAATAAATCAGCAACTTGAAATCTGGAAGGAAGATAGAGTGGAAAAATCAACCCCCGTTTGTACTTGTCACGAGCAAGATGACAATCAATTTCTAGATGCTTAGTGCGTTCATGAAAATAGGATTTGAAGCGATATGAATAGTAACTTGATTGTCACACCATAAAGAGATTGGAAACGAAACCAAAAGAAATCTTGCAACAGATAAAGAACCCACTGCAACTCACAAACAGTAGCACCCATGCTTCGATATTCCGCTTCTGCTGAGAATCGAGACACAGTAGTTTGCTTCTTAGTTTTTCAAGAAATTGGGGAACCACCAAGAAAAAATGCAGAAGCCAATAAGAGAACGACATGTATCAAGACCGGAGGCCCAATCAGCATCACAAAAAGCTTCAACTTCGAAAGAGTTGCAAGAAGAGAAAAATAACCCCTTTGAAGGAGTGACTTTAATATAACGTAAGACCTGTACTGCCACATTCCAATGAGAAGATCGTGGAGCTCGAACAAACTAACTAAGTTGTTGAACTGTATAGGAGAGATCCAGCCGAGAAAATTGCAAATGCAACAATCTGTGCACCAACCGTCTATAGGACTTGGGATCAGTTAAAAAGTTACCACCGTCAACACTAAACTTATACTCCTTTGGTAATAGTGTGGTTGCAGACTTAAAACACAGTAGACCGACGTCATCGAGAATGTCTAAAGCATATTTTCATTACAAAAATTTCTTCAGTAGATTTGGCTATCTCTAAGCTTAAAAAAAATTTGGCTGAATAAAAATCCTTGATGATAAATTGATGATGTAAAATTCTTTTTACTTTTGTTATCTATAATTCGGAAGAACTTGTGAGAAGAACATCATCAACATTGACAAGTAAGCTGAGGAAATAAGAATATGTTTTCTTGATAAATAAACAATGATCATTTGCAGATTGAATGAATCCAATAGACTGTAGTTTGGTCATAAGCTCATGATTTTATTGTCGTGATGCTTGTTTGAGACCATATAAAGATCGGAGCAATTTACAAACTTGATGTTTCTGAGCTTTAGCATATCCGTCAAAAGGAACCATTTACATTTCTTCATCTAGATATCTATGAAGAAAAACATTATTGATATCTAGTTGATGAAGTGGCCATGAATGAGCTGCTGCAATCGCCAAGAACAATTAGACAGTGACAACCTTACAAAAAACTGTCGATAAAATCTACTCCTTCAACCTAATTAAAACCCTTAGCTACCAGCCTAAATTTGTGTCTGTCAACTATGCCATTGGGTTTGAGTTTGATCTTAAATACCCACTTTGAACCGATGGCCTTTTTACCTGGTGGCAACTTTGTTAACTCTCATGTTTTGTTGTCCTCAAGTGCCTATAACTTCGCATTCATGGCATCTGTCCATTCCTATTTTAGTATAGCTTGATTAAAAGAAAATGGCTCTTGAGTATTAGACATTGTAGCTAAAAATGAAAGGTAATAAGGTATGATGGAGAAAGATTATGTGAGTGATGATAAGAAAATGTTTGTGGTGTAAGACTGTTGCCAGTAATGGAAGAAGGAATAGAATGACAGTAGATGAAACCTTCATCGTTTAGTGTACCACTTATCTAATCTCTTTATCATTTTGTTTACCACTCATTTAATCCCTTGTTTAAGATTCATCGTTTTGTTTACCCATCATCCAACCCTCCTCAATTTGTTCTCCGTGTGGAATCTGCTGCAACAAGCATCGTCGTTCATAGGTGAGTCGTTGTCTATTTGGGAGAGAATCCACCACAGCAAGTATCATCGTTCATAAGTGAGTCATCGTTCGACCCTCCTCATTTTGTCGCCTCTCCTCTTTTCATTCTCCATGTGGAATTCGTCATCGTCTGTTTAGGAGAGAACCTTCCGCAGCAAACATCGTGGTTCATAGGTGAGTGTCTCAGTTTTCTAATCATAAGCTAGCTTTTCATTGATAGGAAAATAACGTAGCAGTTTTCTAATTTACCTTATTTTGATATGACTATTTCTGCATCGTATAGAGAAGATGGAAAAACTTGGTGGCTATGCAATGTGATTGAATTGTTGATTTTTAGAAAATAAGTGTTGCATTACTATTGAGAAATTAGGATGAGATTTGATTTTGTGTGTGGGTGATTATCATCATACTTGAACTAGCAGCTACTCTGTTCATGGGTATTTAGCCACTCCTAACTATCGATTTTGCTTATAATAAGTATGTTCCGTATTGTTATGTAGCATATTGTAAAAATGTATAGAATCGTATACTGATTTTGCTTTCAAATGCTTGCTGGAAGATAGTCTTCATTTTGTTTTATGGTCTTTGGCAATGAACTAGCTTTCTTATTATGTGACAATAATAGAGAGAGGCATCATGTAATTTTCTAGCTTTCAATTGTAAGTGGAATCTACAATAGAATAAATTTGTTGATTGATATTTTGCTCTCGCGCTTCTATAATCATCAGGAAGGACTGGAATGGATAAAGTAGTTGCATTTTTAGAGAATCATTTTAGCGTTTCAGGCATATGACGTTTTAGTGAGATGATAGGAGAGTCATGTGAGATGTTGAAGTGGCAATCTTTTAGGATTACAGTTGACATGATAACTTGAGGCAATGTCATAGGTAACCACATTTAATTAACAATTTCATTATTTTGGATTGAAAGTTGAAGCAATAGTTTCATCAACTGATTTGCAATCTATCACTTACAATCCAGAGTTGTGATATATGTTAATTTTGAAAGTACTTCTTGTAAAGTTTTGAGAATTTTCTTTGTAAAGACATTCCAGCCCTTACTGATGAATATATAATTTCTTAGGAGTTACTAAAATGCATAGTTAAGTTTATATTTCTACTGGGGCTACTTTGTTGGAATTGGCTATTTGTAAACAAATGTATACCTTCCATTAGAATAACTTATGATCAGAAGCATAGGGACAATTTAGCTAAATAATATGTTGATGTAAGGTTATTTGCAGTTTCACTGATGTACTTAACTAATCAAATTGGTTGTATGCTTCCTCATTTTGCTTTCTTTATCATTTTCTTTACACCTTTGAAGCAAAAGGCAATTAGTGTATCCATTTCTGATATGTAGGAAAAAAATAGCATACTTATTTGTTCAACCATGAAGATTGTATTTTGCTTTCTCAATCAAGTGGCCATAATGTTCAATATTAACCTTACAAATGCTCTCTTTCAATGCTTTGCAGCTGATCTTGGTGGATGGACTCGGATTGTTGTTGAGAAATAATAGATTAGAGTCTTAGTGATTCATACACTGTACCATGCAAATAAAGTAGGTCTTTTAGTTGTTGTGGTTTAAAAAACTACAAATTTTCTGCTTCTTTGTGTGTTGCAATCATGTTCACCTCCTCCCTTATCTTGTCTTTGTCCTCATGAATTCAAAGTCCTGATATATGATTTTAACACGTCAACCCCATCTTCATCTTCCTAAGTTATTTTGATACACATTCAAAGTCAAAGATTGCATTTTAATCAAATCATATGTTAACTTATTATCATCTTTTAATTATGTAGATGGAATCATTATCATTAACGAATACAACAATGAGTACAAAGTCCGGCCATGCCATTTGCTATTGTGGGCTAAAGGCCCCATTGAGGACTTCATAGAGTGATCGTAATCTTGGCCAAAGGTTATATAGATGCTGCAATTATCTGGTGAGAATGTATTGTTATTAGATTAATGAATTTGAATGTTAAACTTTGTTTAAAGTATGTTGTTTATTAAAAATGAATTGAATGTTGTAGGTTGGGAGATGCAAGTTTTTCAAATGGTAATATGAAGAATTTAGTGAGAAAGATGTTGAAATGATTTAAAATTTAAGGAGTGATTTATCAATGTCAAAGGAAGAGGTTAAAAGAAGCACAACAAAGGAGTTTGAAGAACAAATGAATCTTTTAAAGGAGGACATACATTTATTGAGAAAAGAGAAAAAAAAACAAATTAAGTGTATGTTAATGAACATTGTAATTGCAATAAGATTACTTATGGTTGAACTATTTTTTATTTGTAAATATATTATGAGGATATTGTATTGAATTTGAACAATGTAATGGTTGATATTAATTTCATGTAGGTTATGAAAATTTTGATTTTGAATATATAACTAATAAACAATGGTAATGTTGTATAACAAATCATAATAAATATGTTGTATATGAATAATAAAATTTGGAAGTGAATTATGTAACTCAATTGAATAAACAAATCTACTATAAATAACCAATATATAATAGGTAAGTTGTAGTACAACAACTCACAATTCATATACTGAATGTTTTGTATATGAATAAGAAAATTGATATATGAATTAATATACAATGAATACTTTGCATATGTTGTCAAATATGGAAAAAGAGGCAATGTAAGAGAAAGAGAACGTGTGATGTTTTGTAGGAAACCATATTAATTTAAAAAAATATTTACATTGTATTTAAACAACACAAACATTCATATGTGTACACAAAATTGTATACATTGTATATATACAACTAATTGATGTTTCCTTCATTTGTATTACACTGCGTAAAATCAGGTTGTGATGATGAAGTCAGCGAGGTTCTCCTTGTACTTGCTTCAGCTTGTAAATGTTGTGAAGTAATACTGGAGCGTCCTCTGAATAGTAAACTCCTTGGCTAAAATGTGAAACGGATATGGGTTAACATCTCCAAATTGGTCTATATGGGCATCTGCAGGTGTACTAACCTACAAAATGGAAGAAGAAAAAATATTACAAACACACTTTGTAATTATTATAAATTCGACAAATTGATAAAAAAAACTTACAATATCGCTTAGTTGAGTCAGACCAGCTTTATCATTAACCAAATTCCTATCACTTAACTATAGCTATAATGAACAACATGTTTGTCAGTAATTAGTTCAAACAATAAGAATATAAAATCAAAAATTGTAGACTTGTGAAGATCCCTCTATTCTAACCTAATTGACATAATTATATACATTAGTAACTGCGTGTTTATAAAATTGCATTCATATGATTGAAGTTATAAGTACACACCTGTGAAGAAGCCTCGTCATTTTGATTTGATGTATTGTTGTTGCATTTTCTGGAGTTATGACCTTGAAGACCACATTTTCGGCAGTCATGCACTTGCCCTTTCTTACTCATTTTGTTTGGATTTTTCATCTTCTTCAACTCATCTTGTTGTTTTCTTCTTGCAATTTTAGGTCTACCGGGCATAACCCTTTTAGGTGGAGGATGTATCAACTCAGCATCACTTGAACGCCAAAAAAATTCACCTCATATTGGTTGTAACACATGTTCATACAAACTCAAGAAGCGACCCTTCCGATAGCACAAATCAACTAATGTCTCAACCCTTTGTCTCGAGTGATGGATTGCACTAATTGCATGCTTGCATGGATATCCATATAAGTCCCGTGCCCGACAACTACATGTATGTTATCTACTAATCCTGCAATATGCTTCCCATCACTAACATGCTAATCATTGCCCTCTCCGTAGCTGGTAGAATCCACCCATTAAAGGTTCCGTTCATGTTGTTATCAACAATAGGACATTTACTTTGAAAGGATTAATAACATCTGGCCCACCTCCCTTTCGAATACTCAAGAAACGCTACAGCACATCCAAGGCTTATTCTGTTAAGCCTCTTTAGTTGTCCATCGAAATCTTAAACATACGTTAACCAAGCACAATTCCAAAATTGCTTTCTTAGGTCCTTTCCCTTCCAATTCGTAGACCTATTGTGATATATATGTCTTGCACACATACGGTGATCTGCATTGGGCAAAGTATCCTCAACCGCCCTAACTAATCCCTACAACAAATACAAAAGATATCAGATCAAATTTCCTATAATTACCTTCAATCCCAAATTTGTTTACATACCTTTTACATATCAGATATAACTGTAATTCCTTTACCATCTTCTAATTCCAAATCAGATGATAACAAATTCATGAACCAAGTCCATGAATTTGTGTTTTCTACTTCAACAATTGCCTAAGCTAATGGAAACATTCCTCCATCACCATCTCTACCAACTACACTTAACAATTGCTCTTGAAATTCTGCCTTCAGGAAGCATCCATCAATTCCAAAAATTAGTCCCAAATACTTCCATCCTCGTTTCATTAACAAATATACAATCGTTTGAACTGCAACAATATGCAAGAAAATATAAAGAACTATTAATATACTACATAACACAACATAATGAAGTACAATATAAACTTTATAACATAACTTACTTGTAGCAATGAGCTCTCTTCATTTCTTGATAATTGTAACTCAATTGTTGACCAAGGATTGCTTACCTTCAAGTCGTGTATATATCCTTATAACTTTCCATATTCAACAATAGAATTTGTTGCACTCTTTCCATAATCTCTTAGCTCTTCTACACATGCTTGAATTTACAAAAAAAATTAGCTTCTCTCTACATTCTTCCACCATTTTCTTCATTGTTATACTGGGCTTCCCCAAAATTCTATTCTTGAAGTGTCTCATCAAGAATTTTGTAGAAACCAATTTAGGTTCGTTTGTAGTGAAGCAACTACGATTAGGATTATATGTTTTCATCCTCCAACATCGCTCATTCTTAATATATGCAGCATACCAAACCCATTGGCATCCACCCACACAAACATACCTAATCCGAGTACTCTCACACTTTTTGAAACTAGCATTGCATCTTGTACGTACTGCATAATCGACAATAGAATCTTTAAATTCTTTTGCAATCCCATAATCCATTGCCAACTTCCACTCATATCCAACCTTTACAAGATTATCCATAAAAGATGAGTTGGGTCTACGTAAAGCTTCACCTACCTCCTCTCTACTAGGATATTCATTACTGTTAATAGGACTACCACAATCCTCTGAATCAATTTCAATTGGATGATGGTCATGTGGAATGTCAAAATAAAAGTTTGATCCAAAAGTCTACTATGTTCCTTTACGTTCACATGTGTTTGTGCACCTTCTCTCTCTGAATCCTCATTCATTTGTGCACCTTCTCCATCTAAATTATCTTCCATTTGTGCACCTTCTTTATCCAAATTCTCTTCCATTTCTGAAACCCCTCCCTCCATATTCTCATCCCCTTCTACACCCTGCCTCTCTATGTTTTCATCATCATCACCATCAATAGCATAGACAGGTGTGTCTACATGATGAGTTACAATTACATCTACAATCCTATGTTTTTACCTTAGGTTTGTCAAGCTAATACAACTTTCATTTGAGTCGATAACTTTTAATGAGTCCTTAAAGTTAACACCAGGCTCTCTATAATATGCCTTATCAATTTTATCATATCCTAACTCCATTCTCATCTTATTTATTTGTCTGTTACTAACAAAGTCAACATCAACTTTGTCAAATGTAGCAACATCCCCACCAACATATATCAATTCAGGCTCTACCATAAAATTTCCACCATGAAAAAGCCTTTTACTTCCATATTGTGCCATTAAAACCTATAAAATACACGCAAGCTTAAATGAAAAAAGCAATGCAATGATTAAAAAAACATCAAGTTGATTATCATAAAATGTAAAACTAATGCAATCAAAAATATAACAACACATAATGATCTCAATTTCCACCAGAAAAATTTTTCCCTAAAAGACTATATGAGCTACTATTTCAATACTTGTAAGAGGATAATGACACTTGTTTGCATGTCCTTATTTTTAATAACTACCTATTGTCATGTTTATGAAATGAGAGAATAGAATGGAATCGCCATATAAGTTTCTTCCTTCTTAAAGAGTCTACTGTCGAATTGTAAAAGCTTTCTCCCTAGCAATTAGCAGTTCAATAATAATTAGCAGTCCATTTCTAGCAAATAACATGGTTTTAGTATAGACAGATAAAAACTTAGCATTTTTTTCACTCAATTTCAAATTATAAATTTTGAACAAGTTCATTTATTATTTACCTAAAAGAATTCTCAGCTATAGATTTTTGTTTCAACGTCAAATCTCCTTACCCTTTCAATGTGATTGTATAAAGTATGGTGGAAAACAAATGGAATCCACCAATGAAGTCATGTCCCTCAATTTAAGGGGGACTCTCAATCAAATGCTTAAGCCCTACCAAATTTTATCTTAAACATTTCTTACAATCCCAATACAAGTTTGGAAGAATAAAATTGGCTTGACTAGTCTAATTTGGTATGTTTTAAGTAGCCTAAACTATTTGAGCTTTAGTGCTTATATAGCCTAAACTATTTCATTAAATTCAGATTTCTGACATTTCACCATCTGTAAAGTTGCAAATCAAGCAAAAAACATATACATCTACTGTACTTGAATGGAGCATACTGACATATCCATCAAAATTCTACTAACATATTCATCAAATTTCTACTGACATATTTAATTACATGCAAATGCTTAATTGGACTTATCAGTATATGATTCGATGAGTATTCTTTGATACAAATACAAATTGCAAAGGTTGGATTCTCTAAGAAAAAGAAGAATTAAGATGAATTACATAATTGTCAATGTTAAAGAAAATTCTCAATGGAAAAGCCAAAAAATGAAATTAAAGAATGGATGGACAGTAGATGACCATCCAGGACACCAACTTTTATAACTTCCTATTGCCTTCTTCCATTTGCAAAAATCTTACAAGGAAAATATTTTCCCTGAAAGACTTGTTTATTGGGGTATTAGGTTACCCAAAACTTGTAAAGCTAAACAATCCGGAACTAAATACATATGTGACGCAGAGTGATGTTTAAAACTCTAACTAAAGCTGACAAAACAACATAAAAATCACAACAACAATGGGACCACAATGGAGATCAAAAACAAAGCAGACAAACAAACATTCGGGACCACACCCAACACTAAACTAACAACAACCTCCATCATCTAACACACACTTACAAGAAGGAAGCATCCCCATGCACAAACATATTTAATAGACGCCAATAATAAATCCTAACATACCTCAGTTAACTCAAAAAGCTTCGATGCTCAATAATGACAACTTCTCTCGATGATTCCAAACCACCAATTTGCGTAATTGGTACTTCCCTCTACCAATTTCACCGTCGGTGACCAATAATGCTGGAGAACAAAGAAGACGACAAAGAACGATGAGACGGTAACAAAAATACTATCGTTTCCACATCCAATATGTTTACTTAATTATCAAAATTATCTTAACCAACCCTTTGTTAATTTAATAATTGTTTTATTAAATTAATCACATGATTAGGGTTAAGACAATTATCAGACATGTAATCCTAAAGTTAACCATTTAAGATTAACGATAATATGAAAGTGGCTTAACTCATTTATTAAAAATTACTTTTTTAATTTAATTAAGAAGTGAGTCTCATTTGCTCCATCAGCGATAACATGGCAAATGGTAGTTACTTACTTGAATAAAATAATAATTTTGAAGTGCCAGGTTAGCGCTGATCTGACACTTCAAAATTATCAACGTTTGAATATTTGGATTAAACTTGTCGATTGGTGAAAAATTTTAGGTCAAAAGTGGCCCTTTTGCCTAAAAATAATGATAAACAATTTCTAAGCTTTTGGAATAAAACTTAAATTTGGTATGGAATTATCTTAAAGAACACATTATTTACAATTGTACTGTCCATAATTATTGTAATAACGTATCAAACTGAAACTCAATTACATGTTTATCATCAAAGACGTCAATATAGCGTGCCAAACTAAAACTTATCATTAGAAAGGGACTCCACAGCAGAAACATAAACAACAAATTGCATAATTATGAAGCTTACGACTGATCATTTCCAGGAACCCAAGGACTTGATGGCGAAAAATGCATGTACGTAGGTTTTGTCCAGTTCTTCTTCGCTGTACACTACAGAGCATGTAGGTTTTGTCCAGTTCTTCTTTTGGCTCTTGGATTACTCCAAGAACCATCCTTCCATAAACTGCAACATACAGGTAGTACAAGGACAGACACTGAAGAATCACAGAATCATATGCAAATTCAGATATGCAGATCGTAAAGTCACATGGGTCACTCATCTCTAGGCCACATACTCCTCAACAAATCACTTCCCACTTGCATAGTGATCCTGCAGCTTAACCTATATACAAAGACTTTGCTTTCAAAACCTTGGAGAGACAGAGACCACCAGTGTTCTTTGGTGAAATGTGGACCAGCATGCCATTTGATCTCCTATCCAACATCTTCTCCTTTCTCTCCCCGGACTCATTGGCGCTCGCCAAATCGACTTGTCGCCATTGGCGAGCCTGTGCCAATGAATATCCAGTGAGCAAAACCCCTTCATCCTCGCTCAAACACCACCTACCATGGTTTTTAGCCTTACCAACTCGCCACCCTGCCCTGTTTTGCTATGTTCTCAATCCAACTTCTTGTAAGTGGCACATATTACCGCTAAAGTTCCTGTCTTATCATATTCGACCCATTGCACCGATTGATGGCTTGATGCTTTTTAGACCAACAAGTCCAACAGTTCTCCAACTTGGTGTGTGCAATCCTTTCACTAGTCAATTCAGGCAACTTCCGATGACAAACATTGCTAGGACTAGTCCAGCAGTTGGCGTCGTGGTTTTGGGCTCAAGACAATCTGAATTCCGAGAATTCAGAGTCTATGTGGCAGGTGGAATGTCGGAAGCTCATAATGGAGGTGCCACTTACGAACCAACATTGGAGATATATGATTCAAGCAACGATACGTGGAAGATCGTGGAGTCTATGCCAATTGAATTTGCAGTGAGGCTAACGGTTTGGACTACTAACGAGAGTGTGTATTCTAATGGGGTCTTATATTGGATCACTTCAGCTAGGGCCTATTGCATAATGACCTTGGAGATTGAATCCAACAGATGGCAAGAACTGAGTGTACCGATGGCAGACAGGCTTGAATTCGCCACCTTGGTCCGGAGGAATGGGAGCTTGACACTTGTTGGGGGCACAGGTCTCAGTGGTGCTTCTGTGTGGGAACTAAATGAGGGAAACATATGGTGTTTGATAGAAAAAGTTCCTGTTGAATTGGGTCTGAAGCTGACAAATTGGGGTTGTACTAAATGTGTTGGTGGTGAAGGGGTTATATGTTTGTATAGCAACATTGGGTCAGGAATGGTAGTTTGGAGAGAAAGTGGAGATTCAGGGAAATGGGAATGGTTTTGGGTTGAAGGGGCTTGTTCTGTTAGAGGTAAACAATTGCAAAACTTATCCGTTAAAGGAGTGTTAGTTCATCCTAGTCTAGCTCTCTCATATATTGACTGCTTTTGGCAGTAAGCAGTAGCACAGTTTTGTGCTTGTGAGTCCCTTCCTTTCCCTAAACATACCTGGACAGGATGTGCTAGTAGTTCGTTCTGAAGTTCAAGCTGTGAGAATCTGTATTCCATCACCTAATCAAGAAGTGGCCTCGTAAACTTCTCCGATAATACAGATGCAATGAGGTTGGAAATGTACTTGTATGTGCTTGAAAATTTCTGAATGTAAGTGTATTTGAAAATTTCTGTTAGGAGAAAAGAAATATATTCCTTACAAATTTTCAGATATGTTTCTGTGTCAACTTGGAATTTGAACATTGACATACATAAGAATTAACGGAGAAAAGAGAAAACAGCTGACGTTTTCAACATCTCATGACGTTTTCAACACCACCCGCTAGCGGATGCCTACTCACGATAGTGAAATCGTTGAAAGTTTGACTCTTTCTCATTTCTTTTATTCTTTTTGTTCTTAAAGAAAAGCTGACGGCACATTTAAAAAAGTTGATGTTTGCTTAAGATTTCGGGGTTGGATGCTGCTATGAAGCTTCCCTCTGATTTGACGATTTTCAGTCTACTTGTTAAGCCAGCAAGTTAGAGGCCAGCTATGCTCCTTCTCCAAGTTCCCTTCTTGCAGGCTTTTCGAGTTCGGATCTCACTTTCGGGAAAAAGTATCGTTTGACTTCAGTTTTCACTGTGATACACAAGGTTTGACCCAGACCTATCTATTTCGATAGTTGCTTAGTTTCATTCTTGCCATGTGATTACGATCTGAGTTTGAATTAATCCCAATATTGGTTAGCAATGAACTGCCCGGCTTGGTGTTTTTGTTATATTTTTGTTCAGTTTGGTGGTATTAATCACTTTTTTGGTACAATAATTTCACACGAGTCGGGGGTTTTGTAATGTTTTTGTGAAGAAAAGTGAATTTGTCTTCAAAGAAGAATCTGGGTTTTGGTCTTCATGCGCTGTAATAATAAAGGTTATTATCAGATGTTAATGGGCAGAAGCCCGTTGATGTAAAGTGTTGATTTAATATGAAAGCAAGTCCTTTTTCAGCAGGAAGATTGCTCTCATTGATTACTGAGTATTTTGTTGGAATTGGAGACACCTGGGACATAATTTGCGTCCCAAGGTGGAATTTTTATGGTTAAGCTTGGTTGCTGAATTGAGTTGCATGATTCACAATATTTGTTTCTTTTGTTCAACTTCCAACCTACTTCATCTTCAGTTTGTTGTGCAGAGTTAGCTAGTCATATGGTCCAGAGCCAACGGATTTGTTGGAGTACACTAAGATTCTTGTCTTGAACACTACAGGGAATCCTTGGAGACTTGAGTTGGATTCGTTTTTACTAATTCAGCTAAGTTGGATTAGGGTTTTCCCAATATCATGTTGATTACATAAATTTTGTTTGTCGGGAGTATCAGCTGAAGAGTCTGAATTAATGGAGAAATTCTACCTGGGTTATTGGGTAGAGAAAGATAAATGATGTGTACTTTATTTGGCTGGCAAAACGTTGGGAACATCATTGGAAACTTATTCTAAGGAGCAATGGATGCATTGCAAGCTGTTGCTTCTGCAGTACAAATAGTCTCAAGTATGGTGGGGACTGTCACTGCATTAGAACAGGCCTGTAGGAATTTGGATGAAGCACCAAAGAGAATCCGCAACCTAGAGGAATTTGTCTGTAGTCTAGAGAATTTAACACGTCGAATTAGACAAAAACATGCTAACAAGCTTCATAACTCTCAGTTAGATCAACAAGTCCAAAGCTTAAATGCCTTGATAGAGCGGCTCCATCCAAAGATCAGTAGGGCAAGAAGGATTGTCTCGAGAAGTAGGGTTAAGAATTTGGCTAAGGTCGTTTGGAATTCTATGGCAGGAGACCCTCTTGAGAAACTGACAAGTTCAATTAGGGATGATTTGAATTGGTGGCTTGAATCCCAAAGGTTAGTAGAAAATGTTGATAAGGTGATTGAATCAACTGCACTTGAAGTACCAGTTCAGTTGAAGATAAAAATTGAACAAGGCTGTCCAAGTTTAAATAAGTGCCACCATGTGAGGAATTTACTGGAACGACATGATTCTCATCAGGTCATTTTAATTGTTGGGTTATCCGGTATTGGAAAGTCATATTTGGCTCGTCAAGTGGCCTCTAGTCCCCCAACAAGATTTATAGGGGGTGCAGTCGAGCTTAGATTTGGACAATGGTGCAGTAGGAATGCTTGCAATGGAAATAAGGATGAATACCAAAAACGCCTTGCCCGAAAAATCTCTAAATTTCTCATACTGATTGGATATTGGAAGAAGTTTCGGGATGAAAATAGTGGAGATCTTGAATACGTTTGTTTATTACTTCAAGAGGCTTTATATGGAAAGAGCATTTTGGTGCTTCTTGATGATGTATGGGAGCAGGATATAGTTGACCGTTTCGCGAAGTTATATGATAATGACTGCAAATACTTGGTGACAACAAGAAATGAAGCTGTCTGTGAAATAACTGAAGCTGAGAAGGTGGAGTTGAGCAAAGATGACACAAGAGAGCTAAGCAAGGCAATTCTTCTCCATCACAGCCTCCTTAGTGAGGAAGATCTACCAGTAAGTGTCAAAACAAGTGCAAATTTTCATCTTGCATATTCTTCAGCCTCTTCTTTATGCTGAATTCTGATTTCAGTATCAGGCACTTAAAGAAACTTGAAGAAAGTCTAAAGTACTTCGTAATTCTCAGTATAATGTATTAACGAGAATAGGTAGGTTCTGTGTCATCACTGTTAAAGTTAATTTGTATTTGGAGGATAAATACTACAACAATGGTTTCTTTACAAACTTGTGGAATTTTCTTTTTCCATAGGGTTTGGCAGAGACCTTGCTTGAACGTTGCGGTCACCACCCTCTTACAGTTGCTGTTATGGGTAAGGCTCTCAGGAAAGAAGTAAGAGCCGACAAATGGGAAAAGGCCACTCTTAATTTATCAACATTTGCCGCATGTGCACCTGGTCCTGTCTCTTATGTCAATGAGAAAGAAGCTGAGAACACAATAACCATTTTTGGATCACTAGAGTTCAGTCTCGAAGCAATGCCTGAAGACTCTAAAAGGCTGTTTGTAGCTTTAGCTTCGATTTCCTGGGTAGAGCCTGTGCCAGAAGCTTGTCTAGAGGCTATTTGGTTAGTCCTTGGGGAGGAATGCTTGTTCCCTCTTATCGTAAGCAAACTTGTTGAAGGTTCATTGCTCATGAAAACTGATACTGATCCCTTATACATGGTTCATGACATGGTTTCTTTGTATCTCGATAGCAAGGCAAATGACTCTATTGGGATATTGCTTGTGGAGTGTTCAGCAGAAGAAGCGGCATTTATTTTCCCTTGGCTTCTTATTTATGGAAAGGAGAACATCAAAAAGATTGCTGAACAAAGATTCAGGGTTCTACTTGATACTGTGGAAGAAAATCTGGTAGTGTCAGCACTAGAAGCTCTTATCCAAGCTCTGATGGCTAGCAAATCCATGTCTGAACTTGAAACCAGCAGAGCAAGATTTAGTTGCATATTGGGGCCCAGGATACTGGATTTAATCTCGTCCGACTCAGAAAGTCTCATTGCTGTGACAGCAGAAGCCATAACTAATGTATTTGACAAGGATGACTATGCAAGTTATTTTCCTTCCATTGAGAAGGCTGATACAATACATAAGATGGCAAAAGCACTAGGGGAGACTGAGGACCCTATTGTCCAAATTAATATGTTAGCTGTTCTTGCAAAATTTGCTGAATTTGGATGCCCTGAGACAGTTGATGAGGTGCTTCAGAGTATTCCCTTTAACCGAATAGCCGACTTGTTGTCTGAAAATACTGAAGAACTGCATGAGAGCATGTTTAACATATTGTTCTCTTTAACCAAAGCCGGAAAGTCAAAGGCCGTTGAGAGAATGCTCAGCTTTAAAATTGAAAAGAGCCTTATTAAAATTCTTGAGAATGGATCTGAAGTACTTCAAAACCATGCCATAGTAACTTTGAAGGCATTCTATGAGATGTCTCGCACTGAAGCAAATGTGCCTGTTTTCCTTGGCAATCTAGACCTTCTTCCATGGCAAGTTAGGCTTCGTTTGGAAACCTTTATTTTGTCAGATCGAACAATTTCCCATTCCCCCAAGCCACAGACGTTTGAGGACCTCATGCACAAGGTACTAGATAGCGATAGCAAGAAGGTCTTGGAGGCAATGCAGGATCTCATACCAGTTGTTGAGAAGGCAGGCGATTCTCAAAACAGACAGATGATTTTGCAAAGTCCCCTCATCAAAAGGTTATCAGAACTTCTGCAAAGCAAGTTCTCTCAAGAAAACCAATTGAGATCTGAGTCTGCATTTTTGATGATGAAGCTAGCTTGCTCAGGTGGAGAACCTTGTATCAAGAAATTTTTGGACTACAGTATTATCCCTGACTTAGTGAAGATGATGCATTGTCAAATTGCAGAGTTGCAGGATTCAGCTTACACAGCATTGCACCAAATGCTTTTTGCCAGTGGAGGTATCCATGTTTTCAACAAGATTTTCCAGATAAGTCTCATAGATAAGATGGTTCTGTCACTTGATAGTAAATCAATAAAGACACAGGAAGTGAACTTACAATGCATTTTTGATCTCGTTGAATTGGGAAACAAAGTCTGCTTAGAGCGGATGTTGTCTTTGCAGCTGGTAGAGAAGCTTGTGAAATTGGAAAAGGCCAGTGGTGGCACTGGAAAAACTGTGGTTGAATTTCTCAAAGAGATGGATAGGTGTAAGCATCTATCCACGATAGAGCGCCGAGTGTTGAAGCAACAAGTTGTTAGGAAGATAAGAGCATCCTTGAGAGGCCATAAATTTGAAACTCAAGTGTTAGCAGCTGCTGAAGGTTGCATTTCTGAGGGATCAAAAGCTGGTAGTGGTAGCAGTAGATGCAGAAGGTGATTTTAGTCTTGTTTACATTTTTCTGATGCCATTTAAGTGGAATATTGGAATTCGATAATGTACATGCTTTTCCATAGTGAGGCCAAGTTCTGTGACTTTTCGTCATGCAATCTTCGTCTTCTCATGTCTCAAAATTTCCCTTTACGTTAGTTATTACAGAACATTCTTAAGTATATCAATAAACATCGTTCTACTGTTGAAGCAAAAGGTTCATGTACACATTTGGCATGTTTGAGAATGAATGGAGTTCAATTCAAACCCCCAACAAATCGAGCTGTTTGGTGGATGCGGGTAAATATCTATGAAACAACTTGAGCCAAAATAAGGCATAAGGTTCAGCGATCTCCCTAGGAGAAATCACAATGAAGGAGCAATATTGACGTGAATTATTTGGTAAATATAAAAAATTTATTGATATAACAAAGTGGAATCAGTATTGTATTCAATCCACCTCTATTTGTACCTTTTAGACGTTCACAGACTTTCTAATTCTGCGTGTACATACAAGTCATCATCTACAACTAATATGCAGATTTAAAGTCCATAATCAAGCTATCTGATAGGGCTCGGATGATTAGATAATCGAGTCTGAAACATGATTCTGCCGAACTAGGGTTAAAGGATCTCAGACCACTATTTTGAGTCAACCTGTGAGCTCCTCCATCAGACCCTGGTTATCCAAGAAAGAACAAAGAATGAATCTTTGCAGAAACTCTATATTACTATATCATAAAACAGGCAGAGATAACAAAGTTAATGAAGCAACCAACCCGTGCAATATACTGTTCCGCATCGGTTCGTTTCAAGAAGTGCATCGAATGCTGTGCAAGATTGGCTGTCTTATCACTGAGTAATATGCCTTCACCCATATCATCAAGAACCCTCACTTTGATGTAGGGATCTTTGGGCGGCACCATATCCTGCCCAGGACAATAACTTCACCATCAACATAAGTTCAAAAGAATTGGACTTGCTAAATTCCAATTTACCAGACAAATACTTGTTTGTTTAAATTCTCTTGGTTACCTAAGACCTGCTTGCATAGTCTAGAAAGGGGGAGGGATTTCATACCACATTCAAATCAATGTCCACATCTGCCATGTATGATTGTAATGCAGCAGAGTGTTTCCCAAAATAGGTTTTCTCCGAGTCGCTGAACTTCTCTTGAATTTCTTCTGGAAGTTCAAGAAGCTCTAATCCTACATTCCATGCCAAATTTCTTATAATCTCAGCCCGGTTGTACCTACATGGTTATATAAATGAGCAAAGAAGACTAATTAACGAGGATGAAAGGTTGGCCTATGGACAGCAAGAAAAGTTTTCTTACACATATGCCATTAAGCAGCGCTTGTTGCGCATTAATGATAAATGGTGGATGAGTGCACCATAGTGGTCTGCATTTCTAGTTTCTCTGACATCCACACTTTCTTCTTGCATTTTCCTAGTCATATCAAGTACATCAATTGTGTACAGAGAAGAGAATATGAATTGTTCCTAGCATAAAAACTATTAAGAACAAAAATTGAATGACACATGCAAGTCAACATCCTAGGACAGAAGCACTTCCATATGATTTTAAAAAGATTCTCGTAAAATTGAATTACACATGCAAATCAACATCCTAGGACAGAAGCACTTCCATATGATTTTAACAAGATTCTCGTATCTTGCAGCTCCAATAAAAGTGATCATATATGTCAATTACAATTTCAGACATCTCCTGCTGCAGGAACCCAATGACTGAAAAAACCACTGGAATATTTTGAAAGATGCGAGCACTCCACAAAGTGCAATATACTACATATGCACGCAATAGTTAAGCAAATTTGTCAAATACCAATTTCAGAGAATTCAGAAGCTGTCAAAAATTCTAGCAGTTGACTTCTAAAACAATAGCCTTGAAGTTATTGACACGTATGGAATGATGACAGAGATGAGGTAATACCTTATCAAAGCCTCAAGTTCCGTATAATGCTGAGTACATTGATCAACAACTTGATTGAAAAGCTCTTCCTTTTCCATCACATATGTAACAACATCGGCAATGAAGCTTATTATAAGATAATCAAACCTGATAACCCAATAACACTAAAAAAAAAAACCCTTTTGATCCATAATTGTGAGAGTATGTATGTGAGGCCGAGAGAGATCTTACATTGAAGTGCTGAAGCTGACCTTTTTCGCCGCTAGCGAAATCTTTCACTAGCTCATAACCCTTTCTTGCGTACATTTTCCTCAAACTGAAAAAATTAGTGTAAAAAGAAATGAAGAATTAACAAAAATAAATTAAAAAAGAACTTCTCGTTGAATTGCTCGTTCACTTTTCAAACAAGACGATATTCACTCAAACATCATATCCAACAGTAATTGAAAATCTTAACGAAACGAACATACGTAAAAATGAAAGATCCGTATAGCTATAAGCATTCCACAGAGATAATGAGGAAGAAGTACCTTCCCGGTATGTTTGGGAGCAGAGGAGGAGAGGCCGCGAGGGAGAGAGAGACAATTAGGGATCGGAAGGGTTTTGGCGGGAAAAACATGCGCATGTTTTTGGCGCACGTGCGAAACATGATGCTGTGTTATCAAACGATGTCGTTTCAATAAATAATAAAATTAAAAATTAAATAAGCCAAAATTAAATAAGCCCAGCCCCAAATTAAATAAGCCCAGGGCTGGGCTTATTTAATTTTATAGTTTTCATTTTTATATAAATTCAATAAAATTTTTAATTGGTTGAGTTATTTTATTTCCATTTATAATTTTGGTTTCCTCCCATTATGACTTAAAAAATCATATAAATAGTTATCAATTTTTTATTATTTATTTTATTGGAATGTTTTTTATTATCTATTATTAATTAAATATATATTTTAATATCAATTATTATTAAGAAATATGATTTAATTATTTAAATTATTTTTATAATTTTATTATAATAAAAAATTTTGAAAATAAAAATTTAGATTTCATAATTATTTAATAAAAATATATTTTAAATGTAAAATATCTTTAAATCTTCAAAATTTAATCGATAAATAGTGATTTAAATAAATGTTTAATTATTATGTTAACACTGATTTTAAAATTATATATATGTAATTATTCGTTGTTCATAAATATGTTATTAATTTTATTAATGAATGATATATAAATTATTAAAAAAATTAATTATCAATAGAAAAAGTGTAGGAAAGAATCCAAAAACCAAAAAAAAAACCAAGTGTGAATCCCTAAACTTCTTGTATTCTTATTGAATACTCATAAATATAAACTCCCAAGACTTAAAAGGTTCATCCGCTAAATATTTGATAATAAAAAGATGTAAAGTTTCATTAAAAATTATTAAATAAAATTAATTGATTTATTTTAATTTATAAAAAATGGTTAATTTATAAAATTGATCTATTAATTAATAAATTGATTAGTTTTAAATAAAAAATTATTAAAATAAATTAAACCAAAAAATTAAAAACCCACTTATGATATAGAACTTTGGGGATTGGCAATTGTCGGGTTCAAATCTCTTATTCCGGTTATAGTGTTCCTATTATATTTTATTAAATCTCATCCATATATTTATATAGAAATGCTCTTCTTGTTTTAACTCTGCTTCATTAAATCTCATTCATATATTTATATAGAGAAATACTTTTCCTGTCCCAACTCTGTTTTATTAAATCTCATTCATATATTTATATAGAAATGCTCTTCCTATTTCAACTCTGTTTCATTAAATCTCATTAGTTAGTCTATATAAATATATGAATAAGATTTAATAAAGCAGAATAGAACAAGTAAAGCATTTGATGAGGTAATTGCCATACTTGTGTAAAGATGGCTCCCCTCGTTATTAACGAACTCTTAGAGAAGGCAACCAGAGTGTCGATTGTCTGGCCACATTTGCAACGACGGCCAGCCTATGCTTCCATTTTCTTTAGGAGCCTCCGTCGATAGTCAGAATTCACATACACCATGATCAACACGACATTTTGTACCGCAAATATTACGTTAATTAGCGCGGAGGTGTAATTTTGTTTTTCTTTCCTTGTATCTTAAAAAAAAACGAACCCTTAAAATAGAGTAGAAAGGGTACCCCAAAAGTTTATTGATATGATCGCTTTCCAAGTTTACGAATACTCTGGAGTCCATGATTTCATGATTATGTCATGGATTAATGGAGATAAGTGCGTGCCGGGTCTATATGATTGGTTGTCACTACCATAGCGGGGGTCCATTCAATTCTTTTATTCCTTACTTTATCAATAATGTCACGGCATTTGCTAGGTTCGTTCGACATTCAATTTCAATGACAATGATGATGATGCTATGATGGGAATTAAGAAAATAGGGTAATCAGTGGTTTGATTGTGTTTTGGATTTGTAATCACATAGCCACCACAAGTCCTTGTTTTTATCATGGTAGCTTTCAAAGACTCCAATTAAAGTGAAATATATAAATAAAAAAAAGTGTGAACCCACATTTTTCTTAACTTTAAATGTCATAATTTATATCACAGATTGAACCCCTTTTTTCAATGTCTTTGACTTCTAAGTGCCACAAGGCTAGAGTTGCCGTTCTTGAATACCAAATTTGCATGTTTGAGCTAAAGTCAATTTGTGTAGTAATGTATATTGTGGTTTTCTATCTCATGCAGTATTGATTTCAAGTCTCCATTCTAGTGTGGGACATGGTATTTATGATGATTAAGAAATTCAACTCATTCGTTCAACTAATCATAAAAGTTTTGAATTTTTTAATTTTCTATTCAACTTTTAACTTTTTAACTTGACTTACTTTAATAACTTTTGTTCATATAAACTTAAAATAAATATATCACTTTTATTTAATTAAACTTTAAATTGTTCAGTGGGTAAAGATAATTTCTTTTAATCATAATTTAAATTCTTTAATTTTATTCAATCTTTACCTAAATTTATGATGCTTCAATATCAGTTTAACTTTTTAAACGTTACACCTCTTGTCGTCCCATTTTAACTTCCAATCTAATTTTTAAAGCATTGATTATTTGAAAAAGGAGATTGTAATATCTCGTTATCCCATGTTAAGGGTTAGAATCCTAGAATAGTGTACATAAGAGATTATTGAGAAGTTAGAAAATGCATTTCATGGTTATGCACAGGGACGGAGGTAGGTGGGGGTCCAGTGCACCGTGGGGGCCAGTGATGCACTGGGCCCCCACCCCATGAT
>JANIPN010000005.1:7709512-7721646 GCA_027478595.1 Erythroxylum anguifugum
TGTGACAGAGTAAGAAACCATTTCTTCTCTGAGGAGCAGCCATTGCTCTGGGGGTAGTGAGTGATCATCGGTTGTAGCAGATTGACCACTTTTACTATCAATAATATATCAGTCTCTAGCACTTTTAGCTAGAGCTTCTATCAGTTGTCATGTATATATCAAAAAGTCTTCAAATTGGAATTTGGAAAGAAGTAGACTTGGATGTGTAGTTCATACAAATTCATAGTTGAAATACTCAACTTGTAATATTTATGTATTTATAGCCATGAAACTGCCATTTAAATGCAGAATATCAGATTAAAAACTACTGTTTTTACTGAACTTTTTTTTCCCTTTTACTAAAGCTCTACTTTTGTGGTAACTACATGTGATTTAGGACATATTAATAATATAACCATTCATATCTTAAAGCATTTAATTCATAATTTTAACATTATAAAAGTGATTTTTAGTTAAAAATATAACTTATTCCATGAAAAGTTAATAATTTTTATAGACACTTACTTCAAAATCATTGCCCTCTATTATCATTTGTTGACTTGCACAATGTCATGTCAAGAAATGCAAATCCAATTTGATACGAACTTTGACAAAATGTAGTTCAAATAAAAGACAAAGAAGTGAAAGAAATACCAAATAATGAAAGCCATGTTGACATTGTTGGACAACAACAACGACGTTTTAAGTTTCTGAAGTTGGTTCACATCGCAACACATCACCATTGATAGCTTTAGATGTTGTTCACATCACAACACGTCACTATTGATATCTTTGCTGGATCCTGGCTTGCCCACGAGTAAGGTAAATATTTAAACTTTCAATTTTTGGTAAAAATAATTCGACGTTAGTTTTGGACGACGTGATAAAACAAGTTGCCAACATCTATGCATGGCTTAGAGCCCAAGCAGCAGAGTTATTTAAGGCTGAAAAATAAAACAAGCTTTAGATGAGATTGCACTAAACAAGTTTCAACATTTACAGTGACAGGGACATGAACCAGAATCTCGCAGATAAGGTTCAAAGATGGACTGAACACCTAGCAAGATGGTGATTGCTTTTGGTATTTTTATTAGAAAAAGAAAAAGACTCAAGGAACCAAGTTCCTAAGACGCATTTTACTTCCAATGGCACCTACTATCTGATACCAGATTCTCTGCATGTCTCTACTGGTGAAGCTCCTGTTTGTATCTGGTGCTGCATCAACTGGAGATTTGCTCGAGAACAGGATCGAGCCATCTCACCAGCTAGAGGGATCACAGGGAGGCTATCACAATTGCATATCTCAATCATGAAACCATCTGGGTCATGGAAGAACAGTTGATCAACGTGGATCCCTCCTTCCTCTACCATTGCTCGTTTGTAATTGATTCCCATGTCTTTCAGCTTCTTCTCCACTGCTCCCATACTCTCACACTAACCAATATCCCATAGAAGGAAAAGAATCTTCATCAGAACTATCTACTCATTTTTATACAATCTTTTGACTAGACTAGAGTGTGCAATGAGTATGACAGGAACCATAAAATACCAAACTTTACTAAAGTTTAATGTCTATAAACTGGTCTGCCGAAAAAATCATCTTGTAGGCACTGATTTGGTTTGTGGTCCATGAAATTTCAGAGATTTCTCTCAAGGGTAATAAGATTTTGAACTTTCATGGTTCAAGAACCAAGAAGCAAGAGTTTATCTTTCGAATTTCATGCCAGAAAGACAGCCAGCATTGTCTACAACTGTCTTGGTTTCACCAAAACTGGCCAAACTATTCTGGAATGGAAATTAACATTAATTACTAGAAATAATCAAACAAGGATAAGCACAAATGAAGAAAGTTGATTACCTGAAAAGAGATGTGATTGTCCTTGGGATTGATTTCACTTTTCTTCGGCAAACTTTCAGGGTCTTCAGCCTGCAACAGATGAATTCCAATTCCATACCCAAATAACCTACACAAACAACAATGACAAGAACCCACAACCTCAAAATCAAAATCAATACGGAATTATACTTTCTCATCAACAAATGAAAAGAAAGAAGCGAACTTTATTATCTTTGGTTAAACTTCGATAAAAGTTTATTGAAATTCATAAATTTTTTCTCATGAAGATCATTTAACAAGGTTTAGTGAAAATACCACGCCCCGTCAAAATCAAACGACCCAGGTCTCCTAATTGGGAGAAACCCAAGTGTGTTCTTGTAAAAATTAATCGCTTCCTCAACTGATCCACACACAAGAGAGATGTGATTCAAAGACTTGAGGTGCAGAGGATTGGCCATATTTTCCTTCATCTTCTAGGAAACAAGAAAAAGAACAAACAACAAAAGACTAAGTCTGAACCAAAATCTTCCCAAACCCAGATAAGGGAACAGGAAGAGAAAGCCAACAACAACGTTTGACGATCAGAGTCAGAAAGACAATGCAGTCGAGGAAATTAAGGAACGCGAAGGCTTATTTATAGATAAATAAGCCAAAGAACCGATGTTATGAGTTCTGCTATTGTTAGCTGGAAAATCCAAGGCAAGCATCCTCTCATGCAAGGCGCAACCTGTTGGATTAGGATATGCATCAAATCTGACACGTGGACTACGCGTTAACGTCGCCCACTTGCCAAACAGCAAACATAAGCTTTCGGTATTCATTTAAGCGTTTTTAGCGTGAACTCAAATTCACTAATATTATTTTGTCTTATTCTGTTTCATAGAATTTTATTATTTATTTTACGGAACCTACGTGTCAACTCATACGAGACCTACAATACATAAATAAATGACTGAGATTTATTAAACATAATAAAACATCATAATATTGGACAGAAGATCTCGAATCTTTTAACACAAACCTTCTCTGAAATTTAAAAAAAAATCGTTTAATTTTTTAATTTTATTTTATAAGAACATACTCGTTTAAATTTTGATTAAAAAATAATAGCAACGCATATATATATATATATAATGTTATTTATATTACGGTTGGACTTAACTTTTAAATTTAAATTACACTAATTAAATATGATTCAATATTAATAATTTATTATTATTATTTTAAATTATTGATAAATTCAATTTCAATTAATTTGATTTGAGTTTTAAAACTAAATTAAATCTGTCGTATTACTAACATTTAATTAAGTAAATTTTATCTTTCATCATCATCGCATCATCACATCCAGTCCAAAATTTTGCAATAAAACGGGGTCTAAAATAATCTGATAATACACAATCTTACCCCTACATAGTTAAAAGTAAATTATATCTTTCAAAAAGTTCTACTTGATCATTTATGACATGACAAAAAAAAGTGTTAGTCTATATAAGAATTTGATGTTTATGATTCGGACATTTAATTTGATATCATGGCTCGGTCAATTCAATTATAAAAATTTTAAATCATTATTTTTTATTCTAAGTTATTTTAATAATTTTTTATTAAAAACTAATCAATTTATTAATTAATCGGTTCAATTTTTAAAATATTGATATATAACGATTGTAATTGATTTTAGATGAAGTGTTTATAAAGTCTTATGAGGCTAGCTGTCCAATTTTGTTATATCTCAATTGGGATGGATTGATCCACAGTAGCACACAAGGAACAAATGGGTAAATTTACAGTTAGATGCACTAACACTTCCTTGTAATTTAAGTTTTTGTATTCTAATTATTATATTCTAAATACATATTTTAAACTTTAAACTTTTTATTTTACAGATTTAACTTCTTATCTAATTTTTTAAAAATTAATTAATGTGATTTAATCTTTTTTAATTTAAATTATTGTTTATTTAATTGTATTATTGCATTTTATTAGTTTTAAATTTGTTTTTATTTAAAATAGCACAGTATTAAAAATTTTAAATTTTTATTCCGGAGAAGTGGTTATCCGTTATCAGCCTGCCGCCCTCAAGGGGTGTGGCTAGATAGTTGAGAGCGGGGCTTGGCTTCGGTTAGGTCCTAGGTTCGATTCCTTGCTAGCTCCTCTTGTAAGAGTCTGGAGCAGCCGGAATTTTACCTATGAATGGAGCACTAGTGAGGCCCTCCGTGATGGAGTGTAGCCGCTTGATCCTCTGATGGGGTGTAGCCACTTGACCCTCTGAAAGGTAAGTCCGCTTGATCCGCCTGCGAAATTTCTTAGAATCCAAAAAAATAAAAAAAGTTATCAGCCTGCCCGCTACAATCTAAGGAAGGTATAGCTGGTGCATCAAATTGTGTCTGGTCCCTGCAGAAATTTCATAATCAGAATCTTCTTTGGTGACGGTACATTCGTTGTACTTGTCGTGTAAAATCGATTTAGACAAAGAAGGGAAGGGCATACCAAGTTTCTTGTGAAAGTAACCTGGTGTTGGCTTTATCCATCCATGTCCTATATATCCTTCGAGACAAGCGCTTGATGCCAAATTGGAAAGTTTCAAGCATCACATTCTCGTGTCACAATTACCTTTTTTTGACTGTAGATATGCTATTTATTTACGTAATTTCTTTCGATCCATACGTTAAGAAATAAAGTTACGTATTATTAGATCTTTTTAAAATTTGTTTAACAACAAAAGTACGTCGGCTTATGTCATTATCGATCTCATTATAATTTCGAGCAAGCTAATGTCAGGCAACTTGGGTTCTTTCCGGTGTTGCTTAATAGATTTTGTTTCATTTGTTGGCCTAATGTTACCAAGTAGTGGTTGCCTCTTCAAGTATTGATGTTTATGCTTATTTCTTTTTTGGTGCACCTAGGGTATCCACCGACGGAATCAGTGACTAATTCCTTCGTTGCGGGAACATCTCCAACATGGGGCTTATTTCTAATTGTAAGATAAAATACTACAAATTGACAAATCTCACATTAATTAATCAAATAAGAGACAAGGGCAGTTAATTAGTTATTATATTGTTGAATATTAATTTAATTTTTTAAAATTAAACACTTTTAAATTGTTATTATGTGAGCTCGAGAAAGGAATGAGAAATTAGTCACATTAGAAGGTTCCAGTCAAGAGTGTGTAGTCTCGGGGTGATGTGGCGATAAGATATAGACACACACCCAACCTTCTCATTGTCAAACCAATAGGTTGCTCGAATTGAACGTGATCAAATAACTGGATTTTTAGGGGATTTTTCTAATTTTTTTATTCAAATCACATCAATTTTTATTTGATATATTTAAGATTTGAGCAAGTTAAATCAAATCTAAAATTTTTTAGAAAAATTAAACCCGACTCAAAATCTAATCAACTTAAGTTGAATAGACGAACCGAGTCTGAGTAAGGGTTACCAAACTTATCGACGAGTTCATTTTATTTGCTCGTATTAATAAGACTTGGAAACAAAATTTTATATTGTAAATTGTGAAATATTGTGGCAATTCAATAGTTACAATAAAAATAAATATTATATTATAGACACAATAATAATAATAATAATTTTAATTATCTACGCTTTTAAATTATGATTTATTATTAAAAATAATATCTTAAATAGGACTATTTTGTTAAGATCAACGTGTGACTATCAAAACTGACGTACCCACAAGAGATTAATGATAGTGAATTTTTTTTTAAAATCTTCTACTTTAAGGTTTTTGGTACAAACATTGTTTTAAAATACTTAAAAATAAAGTAGGACAACAGGTTAAACATGATTTGAGGATCCATCCACATAATGAGTCAAGCTCAAGCCATAAACCACAAATCAAAAGGACTTTTTGGCTCAAGTGACATTATCTTCTTTAGAGATAAATTATCGTCCCCTCAAACAAAATAGAGTGAGTTAATTAAAGTATCAAAGTCATCACCATTAGCGTTCATAGCTTCTAGACAATCGCTTTAAGATTCAAATCTTGTGATTTGTAATTGAATAGCAAATTTCAAACTCTTATCTTTAATTAGTAGAGACTGTATCTATCTTAATAAAAACTTCCTCAAAATTAACATCCAACAATAAAATCACGGTGGCAAGAAATCAAACTTGTCGCCGACGACACTAAAGTCAATAAGGGTTGTTGCAAACTGCATAAAGTTAGCAAATGTAGGAAAAAGAAGAAGAAGAAAACTAGTTGTGTGGATATGTGTCCCATATCAATTTTCATTCATCCCAGAAATATTTCTTCTTCAGTTTAATCTCCACAGTTTAAATAATGTTTTTCTTATTTCTTGAGAGAGTTAGTGTTTCTTAATGTAAAAAAGAGAGAGGTTGTAACTCCTAAATTTTTTGTAGTGAAGTTTCTTCTTTTTGACTGCAGTTTTTACCTAAAATTGTTTGGGGTTTTTCATGTAAAAATCTATGTTAGTTTTTTCATAACTATTCTTTCAATCTTATTTAGCTGCGAACCTGCATTAGTCCGGTCAATTTTCACAACAAGTAATATCAGAGTGCGGTGAGAAAATTATGACGAATTTTTTGACACAATTCATTAGATTTTCGGGTGAAGACAATGAAATTTGGTGAATAGTAAAACAGTAAACAGAAAGGTGGCAACTGTAGTAGGTATAATGTTTTACTATTCATAACTATAGCTAGTCATCAATGTAGCAATTGGGTACTATTCACATATAAAGTACTATTCATATGTATGAATATGATACTATTCACATATATGACAATTCATTCGTATGGGTACTACCCACATAAAAAAGTGAGAGCTAAATTATGTTTGTGATAAAAGTAATGGCGGCAAAATTTGAAATTAAAAAGTTCAATAGGAGTAATTTCTCATTGTGGAAGTTAAAGATGAAGGCTATCTTGATAAAAGATAACTGTTTAGTGGCCATCAAAGACAGGACGACAATATTCATAGATAATAATAAGTGGAATGAGATGGACGAGAATGCTATCGCAAATCTTCATCTAGCATTAGCAGATAGAGTGTTGTTAAGTATAGAGGAGAAGAAGATGACAAAGGAGATATGAGATTATCTTTTTAAGTTGTATAAGACTAAATCACTTCATAACAAGATTTTTATTGAGAGAAAATTGTACACTCTTCGGATGTCAAAATCTGCTTAAGTGACAGAGCATATCAACACCTTGAATACTCTATTTTTCTAAGTCACATCTTATGATCATAAATTAGAGTCTCAAGAACGTGCTAAAGTTCTACTTCAAAGTCTACAAGATTCTTATGATCAACTCATCATTAATTTAACTAATAATCTTCGAGTAGACCACTTAGTCTTCAATGATTATAACGGGAGATGTTGCAAGTATCCGATCAAGAGGAAGCCAGATGTATTTCCATAGGGATGGCAATTTTTGGCCCGTAGGCCTAAATTTAGTTGTTTTCAATAAGATGACCTATGGGCCAGGCCTAAGCCTAGACAAAATTAAGATTCAATTATTCTAAGCAAAATAATATCATTTTACTTAGAAGAGTTGGGCCTCAGGTAAAATTGGTCTGGGCAACCCAGACCTTGATCTAATGAAAAAAAATTATATATTTTTAATTTTAAAAAATTATTTAAAATTTTTTGACGGGGCTTGCCCATTGCCATCCCTATATTTCTAGTCTTCAAAGTATACAAAGCACGGGTAGAACTTGAATATAGAAAGAAGATCAAGTGTCTGAGTACAAATAAGGGAGGAGAATACATTTTAGTAATGAATTTGATCAATTATGCTAGCAAGAAGTCATCAAAAGATAGTTCAAAACGACATACACTCCTCAACAAAATGGAATGACAGAGCGAATGAACAGAATGTTGTTAGATATAACCAGAGCTATGTTGACAACTGCAAGTTTAGACAAGACTTTTTGGCATAAGTAGCTAGTATCGCTTGTTATGTGATAAATTGAGCCCCATCAATTGCAATTGAGTTGAAGACACTGATGGAGACATGGACCAGTTAGCTCGTTGATTATTCAAACTTCCATATATTCGAAAGTCCTGTGTACGTAATATACAATCCCCAAGAAAATACGAAGCTGGATCTAAAATTCAAGAAATGCTTATTCTTGAGGTATGCTGATGGAGTAAAAGGGTATCATCTGTGGGATCCCACTGCCCATAAGGTTGTCATTAGTAGGAACGTAATCTTTGTAGATAAGCTAAAAAAAAGGAGAAGAAGGTAATAGCTCATCAAAGAAAGATTCAGAGACTACTATTGTTCAGGTGAAAAAGGAATTCTAGACGGATTCTTCTAAAGCAAAATAAGGGCGAGAGATACAAGAACCAATAGAGTCTGAAACTTCAGAGATTAGTTAATCAAATCGTCCAAAAAGGCGAACAGATTGACATTCACACTATATTATGGAGGGAAATATTAAATACTATTTTTTAACTGAGGATGAGGAGCCATCAATTCTCCAAGAGGCAATGAACAATTCAGATGTATCTCAATAAATGGCAGCAATGCAAGAAGAAATTGAAGCTCTTCATAAGAATAAGACTTGGGAACTTATGCCAATACCATAAGGAAGGAAGGCCATTAACAACAAATGGGTCTATAAGATCAAGCAAAATGGCGATGATCAGGTGGAGCAGTATCGTGTAAGATTGGTGGTGAAAAGATATCCTTAGAAGGGAGGGATTGACTTGAATGAAATATTTTTCCCTGTGTTTCGATGTATTATAGTTCGAGTAGTCTTGGCAATATATATTACGTTTGACTTACATCTTAGAGAAGCTAGATATAAAGACAATTTTTCTTTATGTAGACTTGAAGAAGAGATTTATATGCTCCAACCAAGAGGTTTTGAAGAAACAAAAAAGGAGAACCTGATTTACAAGTTGGACAAATCTCTATACAGTTTAAAGCAGACGTTGAGGTATTGGTATAAGAGATTTGATTCCTTCATTAAGAGCCTTGGATACAACAAACTAAATGCAAGCCCTTATGTATATTTCAAGAGATTTGGTGAAAATGTCTTTACTATCTTACTTATGTATATAGACGACATGTTGGTAACAAACCCCAACAAAGTTCATATTATACAATTGAAGGCTCAGTTGGCTAGGGAATTTCAAATGAAGGACTTGGGACCAGCAAACAAGATTCTAGGGGTGCAAATTTATCGAGATAGAAGTAATAGGAAGATTTGGCTTTTTTAGAAGAATTATCTGAAGAAAATCTTGTGACGTTTTAACATCCAAGATTGTAAGCCAATTTTTACCCCACTTCTTGTTAACTTCAAGTTATCCTCCGGCATGAGTCCTAGCAGTGAAGATGAGAGGATGAAGATTTCTCGAGTACCGTATGCATCAGCAGGGGGAAGCTTAACATTTTCTATGATTTGTACAAGACCAGACATTGCACATGCAATAGGAGTAGTTAGTTAATACATGATGAATCTTGGCAGAGAGTATTGGAATACTATAAAGAGGGCCCTTAGATACATTAAAGGGACCTCAGATGTTGTATCGTGTTATGAGGGATTAGACTTTGGTGTCGATCCTCTTGTGGTTTCATGGAGACATAAGCAATATGGAAATGGCAAGGAAGAAAGTATGGTGTGAAGATTTGATTGGCTTTCAATCAAATCTACAAGTAGGAGATTGTTATTGCTGACTGCACCAGAGTCAAGAAAGATTGTTACCGACTGCACAAAGTCAAAAAATGTAGGAAGAATAAGAAGAAGAAAACTAACTGAGGACAAATATGCATATGGGAGGCCTATAAATAGGCCCTCTCATATTAGTTTTCAGTCATCCCAAAAGTCTCTCTTCTTTAGTTTAATCTCTACAGTTTAGAGAGTGTTTATCCTATTTCTTGAGAGAGATAGTATTTCTCATTGTAAAATAAAGAGAGGTTATAACTCCTAAATTTTTTATAGTGAAGTTTCTTCTTCTTGCCCGTGATTTTTACCCTGATTTGTTTGGAATTTTTCACTTAAAAATTTATGTGTTAGTATCTTAATTACTATTATTCCTTCAATTCTACTTAGCTGCGAACTTTCTCTAATCTGGTCAATTTTCACAACATAACCAAATTAGATGGTTGGCAACTATCCATTCTTCCTTTACTTTTAAGAGCATTTTCTCTAATTTCATTAACGCCTCACTTAAAATCATATTATTCATTTAACTCCATGGTTACTATACAATAAATGGGAATTGTTGATTGTTCTCATTCTTAAAAAATGAATAATAAAATAGTTTATTCACTAAGGTATTGAACAATTAAATATGTTTATTGAAAAAAACTAAATTTGAATACTTTTGATGCTCGAACATAATATAACTTAAAAATTATTTCGATCAAATACAACAAAGTAATATTATAAATATAGTAATATAACAACACAAAAAAAATCAATTTTTTAACATGAAAATCTCAAAATTTAAAACACAAATTAATATTCCAAACTCATTTCAAAAAACTAGCTGAAAGGGAATTGTTATCCTTACTAGTTGAAGCTCCATTTTATAGTGAATCTTTCATGATTGAAAACAAACCATTACCACTACAAGAAAATAACACTTTACTGACGAAAAATTATCAACGGAAAACACTCCGTAGTAAATTAGCGACAAAAACTAATTTTTTGTGGATAAATTTGTTGGAAAAAGTTGTTTTTGCGACTGCCAAAATATTTGTCAGTAAACATGGAATGAAATTATCCCGACGACTTTCCCTACAGAATATAGTGACGGAAAAGTAAAGCTCCCCTCCCCCCCTGTTATTTTCTCTCTTCTTCCCACCATCAACGTCATCGGTCCCTCATCCTCCCAAGCTTCCACCGTCGATTTTTGCTTCCTTTGGTCCATTGTGCTTGATTTTCAGGTAACAAAACTACCAGGTTTATTTTATTTCCAAAAAACGAAGCTGTTAAATAGTTATATATATGACCCTGGGTGGGTTTTATTTTGATGTGTTAAACCAAGCTATTTATGTGTTTTTACGTTAAATTGTTGGTTTATTTGTTGTTTGAATATGTTGTTGTTGGTAAATAATGAAAAATGGACTGATTTTGTTATTAGTTAGAGATAATTGGGGCTGGAAAGTTTAAACACATTCTCAAGTCACATTTTTTTAACTGTAGATACACTATTTATTCACATAACTTAACTCATTATACATGAAATATTGATCTAACTCCTTTGTACGAGGTCCAACTTGAATCATTAAAACGACCTTTTATTTGTTTATAAGTTAGAAAAAGACCGCGTATTATTAAGCCTCTTAAAATTTTGCATATACGTAAGATTTTTACTAAAACTGAGTTATTATTATTGTAGTATTTGTTTGTATGTTGGTTTGTCTCATTATCGATTTCGTTATAATATCGAGCAAGCTAATGTTTGGCAACTAAGGTTCTTTATGGTGTTGCTCAATTAATAGATTTTGTTTTATTTGTTGGCCTAATATTACCAAATTTGTCGATTTTTCTCTAAGTAGTGGTTGCCTCTTCAATTATTGACGTGTTATGTAAATGTGAGATAAAATACTACAACCGACCAATCTCAAAAAGTTGAATTCAATATTTTACGAAAGTTTCGAGAGGGTCGTAACTTTCTCTTTTGTATTTTTTATAAAAAGATTATTTCTGTTATTTTAACTAATTAAAGTTGTTTAGTTAATTAGTTATTATACTAAAATTTTAAATATTAAATTAAAATTTTAAAATTAAATACTTTTAAATGTATTATTTTCTTAACTTATATGAATATATTATTAGTCTTAAAATGTTTTTATCCTTACTCTTTCTTTCTCGAATTAGTCACATAAAAAGGTCACCATCAAGAGTGTCTAGTCTAGTCTAGAGCGATGGGGCCCGCCTGTGGCGATACGTTATGGACACCCCTCACCACTGTGAATTTAAACCCATCTTGTCATTATCAAACCAATAGGTTGCTGCAAGGGCACCAAATCTTCGGTCTTTAAATTTGGGCAAATAATATAAAATAGCCCCTGTGTTATAGTTGACTATTCAAATTAGCTCCTGTATTTTTAATCCGTTCAATCTAGCCCCTGTGTTTTGTAATTTCATTCAAAATATTCATTTGAAATTTTTGGGACAAGATTACCCTCCTTTTATGAAGATATATATATATGTATATTTTTAATGAAGATATATATATATATTACAATTTTATCATATAATAAATAATAATTACATCAAAATATTAAATAAAAATAATAATTATTATAAATAATAAAATATAATTTCTATCTTAATATTTAATTTTCAATAATAAAATATATATATA
>JANIPN010000005.1:7729021-7743316 GCA_027478595.1 Erythroxylum anguifugum
GGTGGAATCATGCCTTATATATGTAACAATATCTAGGTTTAGGTCTTTACGTAGACATCTAATTCTGCATGGGAAGTGTCCTTAGGCTGCCGGGCTGTGGAGAGCGTGGATCGGGCTTGGGCCCATCTTAGTCGCTGGATACGGGCTTGTTCTATAAAGGATGAACTGACAGACCTATGGGTTGTCTTAACCGAGTCCAGGCCTTGCATGGCCGACCCGACCAGCATGAAAGTGTGTTTATGATCCGAAAGCAATTGGCGACATTACTGTAAGAATATACAGAAGATTCCATGCCACCACACCTACCATGCACAAAGAAAGAACAAAAGAAGCCTCTGGTCTGGACTGACATAAGCCTCCAGTTTTGCTTCCTTTGCCCAGTAGAAAAATTATTTTTATTGGTAAAAGTTACACAAGTTTCCTTATAGTTTTAATTATTTACAAAATATAATGTTTAAAAATATTAAGAAAGCAATTTAAAAGAATAATAATAATTACTTACCCATTTTCTTTTCTTTAGAGACAGTAGCTAGGTTTACGGCGACAACATCTATGGATTAATGGTAATTGTAAGAAGCAGTCTTATTCGTAACTTAAAACCTAATTGTCAAATAGGGCAACTCCTAGCTACTTAGCAGTGCTTACCTGATTGATAGGTGACTCTTGAATGTTGGCCTTCCTTTTGATTGGTTCTCGTGACAATCTTCAGGAGTTAGGACGCATGATGTACACAGGCATTTGTTGATTGTTCAAACTGAGAAAAAATCGACCTATGACTCAAAACCGAACCTTACCTGACCCATTAGCATCTCTATGTATATTCTGCTTAGCCTTGAAACTTGCTTTTTAATTTCTTCGACCATTGAGAAGCAAATGCTTATGCTAAACAATCGTCTATTTTACTGTAACCTTTTCTGAAATTTAGAAGAAATGATTTGTTAGTACACAATGTCTAACAAAACTGGTTATCTGACAGTAGCTTGGATCTAATCATCATTAAAGAATGTTGAATAACACATCACATTGAGACTTCAAAAACGGGGAACACAAAAATCATGAAAGTTACAACTTGAATTCACAGAAGCAGTCAGGTAAAGCATAGCCTCTTCCCATTACGTAATCATCCTTGTGAGCTATCCATAAGGCTTGCAATAATTCCTCCCCTTTCAGGCCCTGAAATGTGAGTTCGGCAAAAGCCTTGCGGTTTAAGAACAGCGTTTTATGCAGCCCTTTGTAGGCTCGCATGGCAGACACCATCTTATCCATGTTCCCAAAGAAAGTAGCTATGTAAGAGTCACTGTTGATAGAGACGTAATAATCTAACGCTGCTTTTGTGTTTCCGTGCATATTTGTGAAATCCTCACCACTAAGAAGGGCAGATTTAGTGAACACATTGCGGTAAATAGACTTTAACCCATCAATTTCCATGAGGCCATCTCCAGCTGCAAGATATATATTTGTGTTCGTAGGGATAGAAAGTGCCTGCAAAGTCAAAGCTGTCTCACTAGGTGTAAGGGGGCACTTCCCTCTCTTCCTCCAAAGTTGAGCTAACTCTCCAGTCCATTTCTTTCTATCTCCTCGAGCAGCATCGATTGCCTCCACGGATGCAGGAGGAAGGCCCAAGTACTCGCATTGGCTGTATGCTACCATATCAGGTTCAAATCGAAGGTGAAGTGCAAGGAATGGCTTGGGAATAGCTTCTAAAAGTTCAGAGGCTTTTTTTTCCAAGGATCTTGTAAGGCGCAATGCCCTATAGCAAGCTTGACAAAATGCAGCTTTTGCATGTTGAGGATATCTACAGAAAAAAGACTAATTGTGATCAAGTCATACTATTAACGGATTCAACTCCAAAAAAAAAAAAAATCCTAAAATTGTGCTCTCACCAAATTTAACACTTCAACACTTGAATTTCAGAATTTCAAGAATTATATGCAGTTAGTCCAGCTGAAAAAAAAATTATTCTACAGAACAAATTCCAAGTGACTGTAAATACTTTAGAACAATACCTGTCCCTTCTCTGGCTCATTGCTGGAGTGATAGAAATGTAACGATGTTCCAATAACTGTGGAAGAACACTTTCAACGTAATCAAATTGACCTTTCCGCTTGCTACAATCTACCCGAAATGGTTCTTTTGATGCAATTTCTCCAGGAAAATCCTTGACAACTTTAACAAAGCCATTCATTTGTTGAATAAAGTAATCAACATCAAATACATCTGAAAAGCCACTGGGATAAAATATGGCTTACATAAGAAAGTGGTTTACAGGGAAGGTAAAAAATGAGATGTAAGCATCACTATACACAACATATCAATGCATCATTTCCTGATCAAGACAATTTTTAGTCAAATTAATATTTTGGGCAAGTAAGAATAAAATAAACGAAGTGATAAGACACTTAACAACTTTCCTTTATGTGTTTGTGTGAGAGAAGTTTACAAATCAATGTTTACAAATTAACCAAGGTCGCTCAAAAGCATAATAAAAGTTTTTACCTAGACTCGTTCCAATATGCAGCTGCTTCAAACTTCGGCAAAACCAGAGTTGCATTAAGTAAACGTGCAATACCAACACCATCACAGAACTGTAAAATCATCAAGTAAATATCAACTTTTACCACTCGGTAAAGGAAAATGAAGTATTCCTCTCAGCAAATTATAAACATCATAAACTCACATCACGTTTCATCTGATTGAGGCCGCCATAGCAATCCACACGAATATACCCATTATTTTCAGGAGGCAGAACTGCAGGATTTTAACAAAAAACCAATGCAATTGTCTGCAATGAAAGTCAATTAAAATTTTGACTCAGAACAAAGAAGCAAACCAAAGCCTTAAACTAAACCAATCCCTCTTCCTAGCACCTCTCAAACATATCCATGTGGACTGACCACCATACCCTCACTTTCTCAAAGCAGCAGACTTATTGGCAATCTAAAATCAAGGAAAGAACACCACAATTACAGCATATAATACTGTTAACTAAAATTGATATCCACAAACCAATCAACCTAATAAAGATAACCACAACCTTTCAAAACACATCTTAGTGTCCTAAAGGCAGCTTATTCCCATCCAGAAAAATCCTGCCATCTATAGGCATTTATCTCCACTACACCAGCAAGTCACCATTTCATATACGACTAAAAGGCAAGAGATCTGACCAAAATAGAATAAAATCCAATAACTAATGTGAGTCTAAAATTTTTATTAATTATTGGATCCCATAAAACAACCCCATACAGCTCAACAACGACAAAAGAATTCAAATGAAAAATAGCATTTACACCTACCAGAAACGTGGCCTTGAAGCCACCATTTGCAGGGTCTCCACTCCATTACTCTCTTCACACTCCATATACTCAATTTCTCTCTGCATTGAAAAACAACAAGAAGAAAAGTCATCGATCCACATCACAGTTAAACAATTAAGCTGCACACCGATGAAAAGGAAAGATCTCCGATTTTTAACCTGTGTGAAACGGAAAGAACAGACGAGTTTAATGGAATAGGAGGCTTAGTGGAAGGAGAGAGATAGAGAAGTGCAAGGAATGAAGAAATTGCGAACACGGCGATGATTAATGGCTTCACCGAAATTGATGCCCCAATCATTTGTGAGCGAATTCGAATCGATCCTATAGATTTGGAATTTAGGGTTAGAGTCTCAGATGCCTCTTTCGATGATCGGATCGGGTAAGAGATTGCCTTAAACGGATCTGTTGTGGCTGCCTTTCGCAGAATATCGCCGAATGTATTTTATATTTTATATTTATTTTTTGTTTTTTAATTTTTATTATTTATTATTTATTATTTATTGTAATTTATTTGCATAATAATTTAGTGTGTCAATTTTACTTATTTGCTCTTTAACCTGCATCACTTTTTATTGTCAAATCTGCATGTGAGTTTACTAGAAACAATCTCTCTACTATGTAAGGATAAAGTTGCGTATTATCAGACCTTCTTAGACCCGCTTTATTGTGAGACTTCGGATTAAGTGTGACGATAAAACAAGACAATTTGGATTTTTAAAATTAATTTAATTTTTTTAAAAAAATTAAAATTATCATTTTTAAAATTAATTTAAATAATTTTCTGTAACTTAAATAATTTTTAAAAAATTTAAAATTATCAAAATTTTTAATTTTGTAAATGTTTTTGGACTAATCAAATATAAATTTAAAATTATCAAAATTTTTAATTTTTAAAAAATTCAAAATTATCATTTTAAAAATTAATTTAAATAATTTTCTGTAATTTAAATAATTTTTAAAAAATTTAAAATTATCAAAATTTTTAATTTTGTAAATGTTTTTGGACTAATCAAATATATATAACGGAAGGTTGTTGGTGAAAGCTAAAACACTTTGACCCCTTACAAGCAAAATGTGTTAAGCCTTGAGACCCTCAACTCGAACCAAATCAGCCGCACCACTTAGTCACTTTCAAGCTCGGACTCGTCTGCTCTTGGTCTAACATAGGACTTGTTACCTCTCATTGCATACGCCAACTCTTGCATAGAACAACAAGTGCTTCGCTCCATTTTACCAGCAAGTATCTCAATATTATCCAATAATCCTAAAGCAACTAGCTTATTCCTCAACATCTCAACAGTGGATGAATATGGCGGAATCCCTTCATCGATCATCATCTCAAAGTATTTACAAGCATCCTCTAGTTTGTCCTTTTTCTTGCAGAAGCCATGAACCATCACAGAATATGTTGAAACTGAGGGGTAAAACCCCCTCTCCCCCATACTCTCCCAAACTTCAGTCACTCTATCAAATCTTCCTACTCTTATAAACAACTTAAGCACCATGTTGTAACTATGCCGGTCTGGCGAGCAACCATCTTTCACCATTCTAGATATCAATCTTGCAGCCCTGTTAACTTCAGAATGATCACAATGATAAGCTAGGATTGTATTGTAACTCCAAGCGTCCGGTTTAGCTCCCCTGTAAATCATCTCATTTAGAAGTTGATAAGCTTCTTCAACCATTTCCTTCTTGCAAAGTTTCTTAATAAGACAATTGTAAGTGAAGACATTAGGCACAAGATCGTATCTTCTCATTCTGTCAAGTACTCTGAAAGCTGAGTATATGTCATTGGCCTCGCAATATGCACGAATAAATGTCGAATAACTACATTCATCTGGTTCAACTCCACTCGATCGCATCTCCTGAAACGCTGCATATGCTTCATCAACCTTCCCTCCCCTGCACAAAGCTTCCAACAGGCTATTATGAGCAGGCAAATCCAAATCAAGTTTTCGTTCGATCATTTCATCAAACACTTTATGTGCTTTTTCCCACTCGCGTAAATCCCCCCACCCCCTCACCAGAATGCTATATGTTTTCACCGAAACTTCAAACTCATGCTTAACTTTATCAAATAGTTGCTGGGCATGTTTCACATGCTTCCTTTTACACAATACATACAAAAGTTGATCAACGTCGTGAATGCTAGGCTTCAAACCAAACTCAACCATTCTGTCAAACGCACGAATAGCATCAGCAGGCAAATTTGCTCTACTATAGGCTCTGAAAACAAGCCAGAAGATTTCGGGGCTAAAGTCAAAATCTTTCCATTGTCTCGTCTCAATCAAGAAATCCCACAAAAGAGCGAACTCCCTGCTATAACCCAATAAATCCACCATAATGTGATAACTTTCTCTACTATGTTCAAACCCCGGAATTCTTTTAGCCCAAAGAAAGAACCTGTGTGCTGGGAATCCAAGATTCTTGCACCTTTTCAAGACTTGTTCAACTAAGCTGGTGGATATTTTGGTAGAGTAGGCAGCGAGAGGGTGCTCTAAATCATGGTGAGGGCTTCGGTGGTCGCTTAGGATGCGAGAGATATCATTGACAAGGTCAGGCAATGGCGGGTTCGCTTGCAGTTGGGTGAGAGAAGAATAAGGCAGTGAACAGGTTTTGCATTTGGTGATGTGGAGAGTACTTAAGAGTCTGGCTTTCGAGATGAGCGATCTTATGGGCATCTTTGTATTCTGTAGATACCATTCACAGGCTTTATTGAGCTAATTGTTCTTATTTGCGATCTTTTCAATCTTAGCTTTAGTGAGACAAGTAAGCCTCGCTGCGAAGAAATCTTCTGACCTCACAAAGATAGGTCTTACGGCTTTTGGTGTTTGCTTGGGAAGATGGTTGTTCAGTTGATACACTGAAATTGAATCAGCCGCACAACCTTAGATCTTGCTCTTTGTAATTATTTACATGATATTCACATGAGATGTACAAAGTATGTGCTATAGTACACTTGGTAAAGAACTGCAAATAGAAGCTGCTCGCCCTATACCTCCATCTATAATTGAATCAATAAGTATGCTTGAGATCAGCCATAAACTAAAAATAATATGGTCCACTATCCAATAGGGATATGAGGATCAAAAATTCATGGCAAACCCTCCGCAAATAACAAATAAGCAAGCTTAGGCTTCCAAGCATTCATCATTTCATCCTGTGCCAACCTTTTGGTTTTCTACTGGATGAATTTGCAACTCACAGCCTTCAGCCATGGTGGTTAAAATACCCAAGGCATCACTACTTGGTTCCTGAGGTACCAAATCATTTAATATTCGCAAGTACTTGACAGCAATTTGTAGTTCCTGTCTGGTAAAGTTGCAGGATATAACATCTTTCCACTCTTTTGATCTCCCTTCCAAGCAAAGACCATGGAGCAAGGCCCCAAAAGAAATAGGATCCGGAAGAAATCCCTTGATTTTCATCTCATCATGCAACTGTAAAGCAGTTTGAACCATCTTGTGCTGGCAAAGGCAGATAAGAATTGAATCATAAGCAGCAGTTCTTAGATACCATCCATCTGATACCATCCTCCTATAAAAATTGAAGATGAGAGAATTCTGTGTCTCTTGAAACTCAGTCATCCAGTTAGAATTGATTGTCGCTATCTCATTTGTTAAGCCAGTGATCAGATAGTTAAAGGTAACATTATTTGGAATACATTTTTTTACTAACATCAGTTCAAAAAACGAGCAAGCTTTTGCAACATTACCCTCCTTGCTAAAGCATCCAATAAGTATACTGTATGTGACAACATTAGGTTCCAATCCACAAGATTGCATCTCTTTGAAAGTCTTTTCAGCATTATGGGATTCTCCCATGCGGCAAAATCCATTAATTAGAGAGGTGTAAGCTACAACATTTAACTTGCATTTCCTTCTCACCATCTGCCCAAAAGTTGCAAGTGCACCATGCAAGTTATTCTGCTTTACGTAACCATCCATGATGGTGGAGTATGTGAACTCATCAGGAGAATGTTGCCCTTCTATCATTCTTTTCACACATGACAGTGCATCATTCATCTTTCCAAATTTGCAATAACCCTTAATCATGGCATTGTACCCAACAACACCAGGGTCTAACATTTTGGCAATTGTAAGCTCAAAAACTCTTTTGGCCTGATCAAGGTCACCGTGTCTTACAAATGCATCAACAAGTGTAGCATTGACAAAAGCATCAGGCGGTATATTTTGATCAAGCATCTCCGCAAGAATAAGCTCTGCAGCAGGAAGCCTTCCCTTCTTAGAAACTCCACTTATCAAAACATTGTAAATATTTGCATCAGGTGAAACTCCCTTCTGCAACATTTTATCTCGAATTTTTAATGCAACATCAACCTCACCTACAGCAACAAGTCCATGTATAAGAGCTCCATAAACAGCTAAATCAGGTGTTTGTCCCCTTTCTGTCATCTCAATAAGCAAATCAAAGGCCCTCATATATTTCCCTTGTTTGCAATGAAAATGGATAAGGGGGGTGTAACTATACTTATTTGGAAACAATCTCCACTTTATTGCATGTTGTAGCAGTTCTTCAGCTTCCTGAACCTTACCTTCCTGACATGAACCGCTGATTAATATATTGTATGTGACAATATCAGGTTCACAACCATAGCCAATCATCCATTTTATAACCCCTGCTGCATCTAACATGCAGCCATGCTTAATTTGGGCATCGACAATGGTGTTACAAATTTGAACAGTAACAACCAAGGCTCTTTCCTTCATTTCAGCCAGTAGGTTATCAACAGCCTCAAATTGACCTTCCTTACAATACATATTGATTATAATTCCATATGTCTCCACCGATGGTAGAAATCCCTTCCGTTTCATCTCTATGAAAAGCTGTTTAGCCCTTTCAGTATCAGCTTTCTTGCAATAACCATCGATGAGTGTGTTGTAAAACACAACATTTGGGATACATCTCTTTCCCCACCTCTTCTCAATCATCTTTCTTCCCTCTTCAACTTTCCCTTGTTTACATAAACCTCTAACCATTATACATACACTATAATTATCTAATCTATCATCGTGTTTAGTCATTTGGTTATACACTTGGAACGCATTCTCCATTCTATTAGCCTTTACCAGCTTATCAAGCAACGAATTGCAAGCAAAAACATCAGGCACACAATTATGGATACTAACAACAGCATGATACAACTCAAGAGCCTTATTATCCAATCCAAAATCCGCATAGGCTCTGATAAGAACACTAAGGGCTTCACGAGTGGGCACCAAGTCCTTGCCTTGCATAATCTTCAACACATTCTCGATCTCCTGAAACACTCTAGATTTTGCCAAGAGCTTTAACAGCGAAGAACAAGCAAACCCATTTAAGGAATCTCCGGAACAAGAACGTTTCGAGGCCCATTCAAAGAACATGAGACCCAATTGTGGGTCGCGTATTTTATCAAACACAAAGTGGGCAATCTCAGAAACTTGGGTTTCCGTCTCACTGAAGCGATCATCGAGAGATTCTTCCCATTCTGGGTCGCTTCTGAGGATCTGGATGGTATCATTGACGAGAATTTTGAGGTGTTTTGTGCAGAGAATGGGAGAACAAGCAGAGGACTTTACAGGGCTCAGAGGTTTGATGCGAGAGAGAAGACTTTTAGACATAACAAGCTCTTTCAGGTGATGTGTACGGTTCGCATAGGCTTAATTCATTTGTCAGTTTCAACATTGAACTTTCATGCAACTTAACCCATTGCCCTTTTATAAATTATATATTTCAAATAATTTTTAATAAACAAATAATACAAAGAAATAAACAATAAATACAATTCAAATGATTTTTAAAATAAATTTTAATATATAATAATTTGCAATAAATTATTTAATAAATTAATAATTTAAAGCCCAATAAAATATTTGATCTTAGTAGCTATTGAAAGAACTAAATAAGAAAAGTTTGACTTAAAGATCATAAGAAATTCTTGAGACTCAAATCCGAAACTTCCAACTCTTGAATATTCATAAAAAGTTTCTTTTGATTACTTGAATTTGATATTGATTTTTTCCGAGACAAAAGGGCAAACTCTGGTGCATAAGGCACCTCATTTTATAAAATTGTCCCGTTTTATAAGGTTAGAAAAGGATCATCAATTGCGTAACCTTTCTTTTCTATGACTCGAACCTATGATAATATTTAATAATAAATAAAATAAACCAATTTCCAGTAATTTATAACAAAATTATGATTAGTCACTTATTACCTTTTTACATTAATTTATAAAGATAATGCATTAACGAGTAGACCTAAATAAGAAGTCAGCATGCCACTAATAATAATTCAATACAATTCTTCATTTAATAATTACTTTTTGTCTCTAATCTATGACTAAATGTGACAATGTACACAAGTCCGATGAATTTTGTGTAAATGAATTGAAGGTATAGGCTTTGGTTCTGCTTGAAGGAACAAATGGTCGATGCACTACTGAAGCTGGAGCTTCAATTCATGGGGGCTTCTTCTTGACTCTTCTTGATTGTCTCGCCACTATATAGCTTAACCAAGCCCAAACCATACCTGTCAGGGACACAGTTTAGCAGGAATTCTGAGAAAGTAACACAGACAGGTTTTAGTCTTTACCCGACGATTAGGACAACTAAAGCTGCTGTCCGAAATATATGTTGGTAACATTTGTGCTTTGGTTTCTTGTGTTTCAAATTGTAACCTGCAGGAATATACTTGCGGCTTATGTATCCATACTGAGGACGGATGAGGAGAATGAATCCGAGTAGAAATCCTGACAGGAACCCTCCAATATGAGCAGAATTGTCGATGTGAGGTATGAAACCCAGGGCCAAGTTAATGGCTATGATTATCACCAGATTCGTAATTGCTGCACACTAAAGTGGTAAGAGTTAGACAACATTTTCTTCTTGCATAGCACTTACAGTTAAGATTCGAGCTTTTTGAATCCCCTGTCGGGATTCTGTTTCTTACCTTGTTGGCGTAAATCGTCCAGTTTATGATAAGCTCTGAAAGCATTGCTCCGAGAAGGCCGAGGAGTGCACCAGAGGCACCAACTGAGATGAATGGTTTGGTGCTAAGTGAAGACATCAAGCTGCCGCCGAAACCCGAAAGTATGTACAACAATCCTATCCTCACTGCCACGTTCAAAGTACTAATTGGGTGTCAGTATTGATTTGAATAACATGATGAGGATGATATGATGACTGGGAATCGGAGTTAAAGTTCTTACGAAATCCAAATTCCTCCTCGAGTCGGATTCCTATTAACAGAAGACTGATCATGTTGGCAGCTAAATGAGCAACTCCAGCATGAAGCCATTCGCAGGAGAAGAAGCGCCATGCTTCTCCATTGTGCACTATTGCTATTGGATCTAGAGCTCCCAAGTTTCTCAGCCTGCAACAACATGCGAAAATTTACTCAAAAACCATGTCCTTGGATTTCTGAAATTTGCAGAACAGTAACATCTTCAGGACTGAATTTTCCATTGTTCACTGTTTCAGCTTAAGTTTTTGTTTCACTAATGGTAAGAATTTCGTTTTGAGGTTCACCCAAACATTGTCAGAATTCACTTTGACTGTAGCTCGTGGAAGATAAATCTAATGCTCTTCAATTGCCTTCATCTCTTCTTATGTAACAGAAAAAAATAGACATGCATGCATGATTCCATGAAGAACAGACGTATTCAATCCATGGAAGAAGAGTTATCACCGAGAAAATGTAAAGGAAAAGAAAATTTATACAAACATGTATCCTTGAATCGAAGAAGTACTTTTAAATCTATATAAGTATTTAGGTTGCAGAAAAGAGTTAAAAGAGATGTAATAACCTACGTGAGGACAGAGGGACCAACAGCATGGTTTTCCTTGAAGGGTTGGAAGGAGAAGCGACCCAAGAAATGGTAGAGAATGCAACGATCAGGGTCTCCCATGTGTGCAGGGCAGTTGTTGACGTACATTATGTAGATAAAGATCACGATGTTGGCTACAAATATGAGTGGCACCAACCAGGAGAACCATGGTTGTGATATAAAAGGAGGTGGTGGTGGTGGAGGTGGTGGCGGCGGCGGCAGTCGTGCCGGCTTTCCGACCACATAACCACGTACTGCCCCCTTCTCTACGTCCAGCGAAGGCGGCCTCTTCCCCATCAGCCGCCGTGATGGAGAGTTCTCCAATGAATGGAATGGTGAGAGAGAGAGAGATGGTAGGGAGAGAGAGAGGTAGAGAGAAACGAGAGAAAAGAGATTTGGGTGGTGAAGAGTGAGTCATGGTAATTAAGTTGTTAATTAGGTACATTTCCCACTAATTCTAGTTGTTTTCTACGTTAAACCAAATTTCATTTTAGGTCCTACAAACAAGATATAGGCTTACTTTCTCACTTCCAACTTGTTATATACTCCTTCCTTTTTAAAATATAAGTCGTTTTAGAGGGATGCACACTTATTAAGAAAGCTAATGAAATATTTGATATACCCTTATTAATGGTACTACTCAACAATGATGCTTTGATATATCTTTGAAAATGTAATTTGCGTAATCAAGATGCGAGATAAATTAAAGGGTAATTTTGGAAGTAAAATTATAAACATGCATGAAAAGTGACGAACAACACTTATTTTTAATAATTACAATCTCTATAAAACGACTTTCATTTTGAATTTTTAATAATTACAATCCCTGTGAAATGACTTTAATTTTGGATAAAAGGATGAAAAGATAAATGATAAATGATCAGAAGATGTTTATTGAAGGGACTTGAAATAGAGTCATTCAAATTTATCATTGGTAAGAAGAAATTGCTATTACTTTATAGTTCCACAAAACACTAATCTAAGAAGGATTAGATATAATTATGTGAAGTGATTAGTGGTCGTGAATGATCATGCTGGTGGCAACGTCACTCCGGGAATGGTTGCAATAACTGTTCCATAGGCATTGATGACTTTGGAGGTGAGGGCCTGACCTGCAGAGGGAGAAATCTTGACATTGTTGAGTAGAAGATCGGTGCAAGCTTTGTTTTGGCTACAAAGTAATTGTATTGGAACGTCCGATGAGCTTGTTCCTTGAAATGACTCAAATGTAATACCGCTCACTGCAACAGCATCACTCTGCAGCAGGAACAAGAGTAAACATAGTCCCAACCTCATCGAAACGTAAAAGATAAAAACTGAGCTATCTCCAGAGTGTGTTACATACTTTGTTAGCACAGCCACCAGCAGGGCAATAGTATTGATCGATTATAACAGGAGAGCCAGCATTCTCAAGTGTAATATGCTCGTATGTTATCTTCCTTACATATCCCTTCCCTCCCTAGAAATATTAAGTGTCAGAATCAAAAATGGCAAAAGGGATTTGCTTAAATGGCAATGTTATGTGTATTTACATGTATATGTAAATATGCTTACCTGCCATGTTTTGATTCTGGCACCAAATAAAACATTTGTAAATGTTGAAAAGCTAACATGAACTCCTTCCACTTGCCCCATCTCTCCTTGCATTCCAATGCTTCCAATACTGAGTGTTTGGATAAAGGGGAAAAAAAAAAGATTTAGTTTACAATTATTAATAAAATTAAGTGCAAATGGATATAACAAATTTATAATAAGTGAACTTCTATATCTTATAATTTAAAGCTCTCTCACATTCAACAATTTCCAGTAGTATATGGAGGAAATCGAACCTGATACCGTGACCAGGACCACATGCAATGTTAGAGACATTGATATTGGAAGATCCAGAAAGAACAGAAACACAATCGTCACCTGAATTTTAACACAAAAACATAAGAACGGATTTACTTAAAAATGTGTGAGCAGAAAGGTCAAAAAGGTGAGGGAAATCAGGTCAAAGACGTACCTGAAGCGATGTTACTGTGAAGAACAAATATGGATTCGGATTCACTGATGTTTATACCGTCCGTATTGGGGCTGTCTTCTGGAGCACTTATGGTAAGACCTGAAATAGTTGAAAGTCGACACTGGAAAACTTTCACGAACTGGCCTGGCCCGTTGATAAGTTTCAGATTCCTGAAAAGGAAGTTGGTGCAGAAGTTGAAAGCTATGACCTGCAGTCATCAACAAGCACGTCAGAATAATAAGGCACGACCTCAGGTTCAAGAAATAGCAAAAAGACAAATGCTCCGTCATGTTGAAGTTTAGTCAAGTTGTGCGTTTTTTGTCACTCCTAATGTCTATACTTGTGTAGCATCAGATGTGCTAGCTATTAACTTACATATGGTCTCTGTGGGCAAGTACCAACCTGCACAATAGTTTAAAAACATGATTAAACATTAAGGAGGAGGAGAAATAAATAGGATAGCTCTGCAATCTAATTTGACAGATCTTATTTTTATGCTAATCTGATACATATTCACTCACTTTGCGGCAAACTGCCCACCAAACACTTCCTTTGCCATCTATTAGTCCATTTCCATCTACAGTAAGACTGTTCACATTATCGAACTCAATCCAATTCATGACCTTCATTTGTGACATATCTGTTGGTGCAACGATCGTCCCTGCAACCTGAAATTAACTCATTCACAACCATATATTGTACGTGATTAGAATTGTTGAATGGAGAAAACCATACTTAAAAGAGCATATGCATGTATCATATTAAGAGTTGATGCGAATTATACATTACCTGGAAATTGATAGTCTGAGAAAGGCATGGACCTTGGAAACTCACAGGTTTTATCAAAAATGTCTTTCCTCCTGGTACTATGAGAATGTTGCCTGTTTTACCTTGGCAAACTACATGCCATGCAGCTTCAAAAGCCTATACAGTAAGCAAACAACTTAGATTCAGATATCCATATAATAACTGGAAAAAGATTAAGGGGGCGTTTGGTTTGAGCACAGGTTTGGGAATGGGTATGGGTATAATAGTAGAATGGAATGGGAATGGGAATGAGAATAAGAATGGGTATAAAAAATGATGTTTGGTTTGTAATAACTTGGGTTTCTGTATTAATACCAATAATGTTGTTGTTGTTG
>JANIPN010000005.1:7765371-7780315 GCA_027478595.1 Erythroxylum anguifugum
GGTTTAGTCACAACCGTGCATGCAATAGTATATAGTTCATGATAATAAAAATTAATAATACATAATACATAATTAATTAATAATAAGAATTAAAAAATATGTTATAATTTATAATTAATAATATAATACTTAATATATTTAATATACTTAATAATAAATAATTAATAATATTTAACAATTAATAATAACATGTTAGTCACAACCGGGCATGCAATAGAATATAGTTCATAATAATAAAAATTAATAATGACATAATTAACAATTAATTATTAATTAATTAATAATAAGAATTAATAAAAACATGTTATAATTTATAATTAATAATAACATAAGTAAAAATAAATAATAATATTTAATAATGAATAATATCATAATTAATAATTAACTAATAATAATTATTAAATGATAATAACATGTACGGTTGTGAGTTAACAAGTATATACTTAATATGCTTAATAATAAAATAATAATTGATTAATAATATTTAACAATTAATAGTTGCAATAGTATATAGTTCATAATAATAAAAATTACTAATTACATAATTAATAATTAACTAATAATAAGAATTAATAAAACATGTTATAATTAATAATTAATAATAATATAATAATTAATTAATTAATAATATTTAACAATTAATAATTACATGCACAATTGTGGCTTGTTTAATCACAACCATGCATGCAATAGTATATAGTTCATAATAATAAAAATTATAATTCTTATTATTAATTAATTGTTAATTACATAATTAACATAATTAACAATTAATTAATAATAAGAATTAACAAAAACATGTTATAATTTATAATTAATAATAACATAAGTAAAAATAATTAATAATGATTAATATCATAATTAATAATCAAATAATAATTAATCAATAATAATTATTAAATGATAATAATATGCACAGTTGTGAATTAACAAGTTATAACCATGCATGCAATAGGATATAATTAATAACACTTGTGAGTTGATGAAGAGAATTATGTTGTATATTTTATTCAACCATCGTAGTATAGCATGCGGGAAAATGTAGTCGTACATTCGTCCTTAGTAAATGGTAACGCGCATGTAGGAGCAGAAGGTTAGGGAAAAAAATAAAAACAGAACGTAAGAAATAAAAATAAATAATGGCAGAGTCACGGTTGTGACTATTTCAGTCACAGGCTTAACAAGAATATAAAGGAACAATCTGAGTCGTTTATGAAACGGATAGTGAGGTGAAATTTCGTGATCGTCGATCCGGTTCGTCCTTGTTATATATATATACACTTAATGAGCATAAATCTCATAATTGCATTGAAAATGAGTTTGTTCTTACAGGATGAGCAAGCTACTTGAGTTCCTCAGGAAAAACTCAGTCAACCAAAGACCTGAAAAGTAAACTACAGTCAAAAACTGACACTTTTTAAGTAGGACAGGAGGTTACAAGTGTTGGATAATTTTGTTCTTTTTCATAAAATTAGATAACTTTTAATTACATTTTTTGGGTTTGAAATAAATTATGGTTAACTTACGTAATTTGATCAAGATAAAGATAATAAAATGACCCAATAAATAATTTAGATTAACGGATCAAAGTTCAGGTGAAAAGTAAATTTCAATTAGTGTAAGCCAGACTTACATTGGCCTTGTAATAGGAAACTATATAAAAGTTAAGATTTCCTGCAGTTGCTCATTAGAATCGTAAGAATAAAGAATCTCTAATCCGTTAAGAGAGTTTACGTATTAAGAAAACTGTAGAAAAGCCTAGCCCATATCTCGTAGAACACTTTCTGTAAAAATTCCAAAAAATTCGTGATCATTTGAAGCTTGAAATTAGCATCAAAATCAAAGATAAAACTGAAATAAGGTATTTCACGTTACTTTCGTTTTTAATCCTTTTATATTGACGTTGCTCCCGTGACAAAGTCTATACTACTTATTACAACAAGTTGCTACTTATTACAAGAAGTTGGTCAAGTGGCTGAGGAGAAGCCAGCATTACAATAGTTAAAGCCATACCAAATAGCACTTGGAATGAAAGTGTTGTAGTAAAATGTAGCAGGCGAGATGTAATGGCCGTAGACGGTGACAGTCTTGGGTTTCCACCCATCGTAGCCATATCTGTAGAGGTACAAGTAGCATATATGATACGTGCACGGCCCATTTATCTGAAACGTGTCTGTTGAACAGCTCTCAAATGCTCTTGTATGAGGATCATCTAGTCTTGGAGCGTATACCTGTTACAATTGCAGAACATTAGTCTATTACTCTTAAAAGAGACAAGAACAGATTGCTGAGTTCAAAAAAAGGGTTTCTTGGATCTGAATTCATGAACCTGATTTCCATAAGCATCTCCAAATGCGAGGCTAATCTGATCTCTTGTGTACCTGGTCGACAAACAGCTTGTACTTATCTTGACTGTGTAAGAACAGCTTGTGGCAACCTGCAATGAACACATAAAGGAAATGGAAAATGATGATGAAAAGGAATAAACTTTTACTCACTATCCATTGATGGGCAGATTCGATTTTGAGGGAAAAACCAAATCAAAATAAGAGATCAGAAGTATGTGTACCTGGGTTGTGTTGATCTTGAAGGATCTGCCAGTGTGTGGCAGTGGAAGGATGAGCCTAGCTTCTGAAAGATTGAGAAAGAAAGCCAGGTAGAACAAAGAGACCATTGCTTTTCCAGTGATCATTTTCTTGATCCTGACTATGATAACCTTTTGGTTTTGCTTTAGAACGTGCCTGGACTTTTGGGTTGGATCTGTTCATATAAATACAACACAGAAGAAGAAGAATTATGTAACAAAGAGAGGACAGGTAGGTCATTACACACAAACTTTTGTGCTCTTGCCAAAGGAGAGATTGCCAGATAAGAGATAAATCCTAATTACAGCAACGGCTTTGTGTTAATGTGGGAATAGGAAAATTCGAGTCCTGCTTGCATTAAGCTGCTAATAAGTGTCAACTTCGAGTATTAATTGAGGCAGGTCCAAAAGAGCAGGTGAGATTACTGCAAGGACCACGTGCCAAGTTCTTCCACACCCATGACTTGTGAATAGGGAGACTTATCACAAGGCATATCAGAGTCAGTAAGCCATCCTCATCCATCCCAGTAAATAGGGTTGAAAGTGAATCGGACCTGGGACTTCTAAAACCCTAATCTCAACTTTACCAAATTGATATAAATTTAGCTTGATCATGGATTTGAAAATAGTTTGTTTTAAACTCAAAATATTTATTAAATTTAAATTCATCAAATCAAATTTAAACTTAATTAATTTTAAATAAATCCAACTTAAATTCAAAAAATTTGTCAAAATTTGATCAAGTTATACTTTGTACGATAACTTCAAATCAGATTGAATTACAGCAAATTTGTCATTCCTTCCAAATCCATGTCAACAATTTGTTTAGCGAAAGAGGATCCAAAGGGGGGTTTTTGTAGTAAACTAAAAAGAAAATTGTACAAACCTCCCATCGTGATATGTTTCATTTCCCAATAATTCTCACCAAGTTGTGATTTGTATACAATACTAAAGTGGTTATCGGATGAGAATAACATTGGCTCCCATCATATCTTGTAAGATCTGTAAAGGTTATTTTCATTTATATGGGTTGCTTTTACTACTAGAGCCTAATTATCATAGGAGAGCTTGAAACATCAATACTAGAAATTTAGAACTCAGATACCATCATTGACATTCCTGATGAATTTTGAGGCATGTTTCTGCAAGAGAAAGGCACAAATTTCCTAGCCAGCTGACACAAGTTAAAATTCCAACCATTTCTTGTAGTATACACAAGTATATGGGGAAATGACACCATCTGGTGTACATTCATTAATTCGGGGACAAACTCCACAGGGGATGGAAGCCATTGCCCCTATTTTTGGACCTGCCTTACTAACACACTTATAGCAAACTTTCCCAACTGGAATACGAGTGAAATCACCTAAACCATTACTCTTTACTTCCATGATCTTGTCGTCCAAAACCAAAGCCCTTAAAATCTGTTCAATTTGTTGCCTTGTTAAGTCAACATTTAATGCTCCACTTCTTTTGATGGAATCATGTAACCCCTCCAAAGTAGCAATTTTCAATCGCTCAACTTGCTTCACACAAAGCTTTTTCAAAATCTCAATAAACTCTGTGTGAAGATTACCTTCAACATACCAAGCCCCTCCACTGATTTCCTTTGATGGTTCAAATTCTGCTGCCATGTAATGTTTCCTCCCCTTGCTTTGAATGTTCACCACTTCCTTTATCAGATTCTTTGCTTGAAGTGCCTTAATGGATTTATTAACCACAGTGTCTTGCAGATTGGTTTCTCGTTTCACATCTCTTGTCCAAATTCCCATATCTTGCTTGCTTCGGATCAACTCATAAACTATGCGCTCATGTTCTGTCAGGGCCTGAGTTGAAGAATTCGACCCTGGCCGCGGCCGTTTAAGAGAAGAAGGCCCTTGCGAACGGCTCATTCCTAATCAAACAAACTGAATCTTAGATTCTCCTACACACTAACTAATAACTAAATAAGTAACAACATAACTTTCTGTCCATCAGTGGTGCAAAGTTCCAAATTCATAGAGAAGGTTACAAAAACCAAACAAAATCATAAGCTTTTCGTATATAATTCTCAAACATGTTGCGACTATACCATATAATGGCATCGCAGCAATCGACTAAGAAAAATATGAAGAACAACATCCTCAATACGGCAATCCAAATAGACGAAATATAGCTGTCACAATCTATGCAAGCTCTATTAACTTCGGCCCCCTAGTATTGTGCAAGTGCATGATTGTTGCATTGAATAAGCATGAAGCAAACAGCAAGCAATTTCTTTTTCACCACAACCAAGGAGTATGACCATCACAAATCGCAACATGATTCCTGCTTCAGTACACATAACCCAAATATGCACCAACAACAAGATCAAAACTTCCAATGACCAGGGCTGAAACAGTAAATGTTTTGCCGAACTTCAACACTGAATTCGAGAATATAAGCAAATTAAATTCTTTTTTCTGAGAAACGAAAACAACCCAATTGTGTAATCGAAACCCTTCAGAGAATCAACGGTGTGGAATGGCAACGCAAGAAGGAGGCGCTTCTGGGATGGATTTGAGAAAGAAAAGAAATATTGAAACTAGAATTAAACAACAGTTACCACTCCAATTCAATGACTAAAAAGGTTGGTTTCACCTCCTACAATAAGCTAACAATGGACACTTCATACGCAAAATGACGGCAAGCTTCATTGAGGCAAAACATCAAACATGTTGCATACAATTCAAGAAACAACCAATCATGCATGCCCAGCACCTATCCAAAGTGCAAAAAAGGGATCGCAAGTGGGAATTTAAACTATAAGAGAATTGGAGTACGTACTAGTTAAAAGGATCCGGAACACAGGAAATTTTGTTCCTTTGTCCGCCTAGGTTTGAAATGACAACAACGCTGTAAGGACTTGTGACAAAGCGTAGGAGTAGAACATTGATTGTGTAGCTTTGTTGAGCCTAATACTTATTGGCTTCAAACCTAAACTTTAGGCCTAACACAATTATAAAAAGTCCGTTATTTAGAAAAAGCCCATCTAAATTTTGACTATTTTATTTTACAAGAAGAGAAATTTATATTTTATCACTCAATTTAAAAAAGATTCAATTTTTTTAAATACAAAAAAGTTTATTTCTAATCATAATTAAATCGGGATCAATTCTCCTATGCTCGTTTCTGTGTGTCATCATGTGCCCCTCTCCATCCATCAATTTATTAATATTTAATAGATGGATAGATGAATAAGGGCACAGGGTGACACACGAAAGCGAGAACAACCACCATGTGCCTAACTAAACCTTCCATTTTTTTATTTGCTTTGTACGGTCTAGATTGTAACAAAATATTCTATCATGATTTGCTTATTTTATAAATTAAGATAAATCAATTAACTTTTATTTGATAATATCTTTTTTTTTAATTAAACGTCAAATTCTTTCTATTCATTTTTCCAACTTTTACTGGCACAACTTGATTTCGTGTGGATTGCGTTGTATTGCGTTCAAGCCGAGTTCAGATCCCCTCCAATCATTTTTCAAAATTAAAATTTTTAATTTTATACAATCGATTTTAATCGTTCAACATATTAATAAAAATGATATATAATATTATGATACTAAATATTGTCAAGACTGAAAATAATACTCAAGTTTCAGAATTCAGATATCATTTTATGATAAAAAATAATATTACATTCGTTTTTTTTCAAATATTCACATTACTATTTATTTACAGTATCTTACAAAAATTTACATCTCTAAACCATCTGATGCAAATTCTCACTAGAACAATGATCTTTTTCCGTTGATGATCTGGTGTGCTTTGTTCATGCATACATAGCCAGCCTAGTTTGGTTTGGAACGGACAGGATCTTAAGCGTTGTCTCATAGGAAAAGCCTATAAAGCATAGCTGCACATTGCTCCATAAGTTGGTGAAGCAAATCAGTTGAGAAAGATGGTTGTTGCATCACTCTTCGCATGGACGAGAACTGGAAACTAGTGCCTGTCCTTTTGTTGTGCTTCTTCACAATCTTTCTCAGTCCTGATCAGAGACTAAAATTAGTTGCAGCACGAAAGTTTTGTTCTTGACTAGTTTCTAAGTTTCTGAAACAGCTTAAGATTGCGCAAGAGAATGTCTAATGACTGAATCAAAGTTTAAATTTGCTATTGAATTTCACTTCAAAGAGGGTATGCATCATTTTCAGTTCTTCATCTGCCAAACTTCTCCTTAGTGCTATCACTTTACCTGTGAGGTTGAGGACACTGTAATGGAGTAACAACAGCATCTCTGCACGAATGTCTAGGATATCTTTCTGCACCTGTAATTTCTCCGCCTGATTTTCCAAGTTTGATGCTCTAATTTGCAGCTCCTAATATGCCATAAAAAAGAGTATATCAAGCATATATCAAAAACTATCCAAAATGAACCGATTAGTACCTTCAATCTGATGATATAGTCTTCTTCTTTCTCATAAAAAAATGTCATAGCTTTGTTAAGTTCAGTGTCTAATAACTGAACAAACCCATTGCTCTCTCTCAGGTTATTCACATGGAAAAGCTCTACAGCAACGATCCTCGAATAAATCAACTTCAGTTGTATCTTCAATTCCTTGTAACATATGAAATGGGCTTTCCATTCAGGGAAGGTCCTTTCAACCTCTTCGCGGAGCTTCTTTCCATACTTCATCCTCTCTGATTCTGATGTCTGTGAAGAGGGAACCTGGTGATTAGATTGTATATACTGAAACATGGACGAGGCGGGCAGCATATTCTACAATGCCAGAACAGATATTCTTCAAAATCATCGTCGGGTTCGCTGAAACCAATAAAAAAGCCACACATTCTAGTTATAACCAAACTTGAACGAATAGGAAACTAATTATTAAGTCAAGGTCATTGTCCTCTGAACGTATCCCCGTGTAGCGAAGAATGTTATGGAATCGTACTAGTTGACAAAGGCGTGAGAACAGAATGGCTCGATGTTCAAACAAAGAACTTCACCTAAACAGACGTTTTGACTTCAGTGGTTTGGTTGGTCTTCCAGGCTTCGTAGCTTGGCAACCCAGAGTCATTGGTCCTATAGGTTAAAAGGAGACGGCAGCTTGAAATCCTCGTCGATTATCAATGAGGGAAGGTGGCATTTTCGAAGTGGAGACACGTTGAATCTGTCCGAGTAACAGCATAAAGCTCCTCGAAGGTGGTAAAAAATCTAACTCCAACTTCCACCCTGGTGGCATAGCCAAGACAGCAACGATTTCTCTGTACTTACAAGGATAGAGCAACCAAAGTTTCGAGAATTCAAGAGAAAGTCACACGAGATGAGCCTCAATGGACCTTTTTGGACTTTGAGTTGCTGCAAAAAAAAAAAATTTAATGTGCAACCTAACGTATGGCTATCTTAGTTCGGGTAGTGTCTGCAGATTTTAATGTTATATGTAACAAAAATAGTGTAAATATTTTTACTAAAATCTGAAGCCAGGCATTTTGACATTGCATGTTTTCTTGTAAATAACCCCACAGTCAAAGCGAGATATCAAATATAAAAGATGTAAATCAAATAATGGTGCAACCACAAACATTTTCTAAGAACATTAAGAATCAATCAATCCCAGAAATTATTCTCTCCACGACAGTTGAGATCTAATGGGGCATACCCTCAGTGCTAATAAATAATCCAACTAAGTGAAGATCATTAACATCTCCATTGGGCTGATTGATACTCAAAATTCTGTCGGAGGCTTTAACCTTACCAATCTTCTGATTCTATCCTTCTCTGTGTTCTCCAGCAGTCCCTTCAGGTATGCAGATAAGCAAAACGTTGTAAGAGAACATATAGATAATATGTAGCAAATTATACAAGTGTACACCAGGTGAAGAGAAACCAAAAATTATGGAGATGCTTCAGGTATACAGGGATGATTGTAGCAAAGCAAAACAGCAAATATGCAAATCGCCTTTGCAGGATCTGCCTATTTTACATGACACAGTAAGCTCACATCAGGTATGAAGGAATGGTTGCGGACCAATTGTTTACACTCACACCCATGTTACCATACTTTAGAAAATTAGAGATCTTTCAAGCAAACAAAAAAAGAAGTTGTATGTGATCAAGGGTTGAATGCCTCATCCATTGATCAATCCATGCTAGATCAAGTGCAAAACACCACAAAAGAAATGCAACACAGTTTTGGTCAGAAATTTAGATCCTCACCTTCCAGACGATTTCATCCAGGCACAAGCATATTTTACCATACTTGTCAAGAAAAATTCTCTCAGTTGGAGGCTTCACACACACATCTTTCACCGCAGAAGTTATAGCAAAAATGACTTCTGTCACTACAGTAAACATTCAGGAAGACGGGAATCAAAATCCACAAGCCATAAACATAATAAATATGTAGAGATGCAATCAGCCCCCAATCACTCTTCCTGTGAGTGTGTGCATCCAGGGTGGAGCATCTCCCTACTTGGCATAATTCTTATTCGTTGATAATAAGATAAACAAAAAGGTGCTCCCATCATCACAGAAAACAGGGTCATATCTTAAATTTTCCTTTAGTCCAAATACAGAACCAATACTCTGGTGGTATGTAACAGTATTACACTGTTCAAAATTAGATATGAGTAGTTAAGTCAAAGGAGCTAGAAATGATTGTAGAAAGCATATCAGAAGAAATTATATACAAGGAACATCTACTCACAAGCAAGCTCATCATACTCATCCTTGCCAACAACATAAATGCTAACATCTCCAAGTACCGTGTAGACAATGTAAACTGACCTGAGAAAAACATAAAGGCAGCATTCAACAAGACAGAGCGAAATAGGAAAGGGCAGTTGAATTCGTGATAATCAAAAAACAATCAAGGTCACTGATAAGAGCAGTTAAATTTTACCATTGATAAGAGCAGTTAAGTTCTTACTTATGTGAAGCAACAAGGAGCTCTTCATTTTTCACACCTTTAAGATTATCTGCCCCAAGCTTAACTAAGAAAGATCGCCAGTGCAGCCGTTCCTCAGCTGGAACTCCACTAAACCTATAATAAGCAAAATTTTGGAACTGTTATTGCAAGATAAAACTATGAATCAAACATCACTTTAGTCATTTAATTGCTAATAAGTGGCTTTGCAAGAAGGTTAATCCCATTCCCTTCCCTTCCCTCCCCTCCCTTCCCTTCCCCTTCCCACTTTCAAAGACTGGAAACGAAAGAAAAATGATCAGTATCATTAAGAGTGCATCTCTTTATCCTACTCTTACCACTTGCACAAAGAAGTAAGTAGTTCGACAGATTTTAAGCATTGTTCTTAATGCAACTCTCTGAATCCTTCTTTAAACTGTTAAGTTAATACAACTAAACTCTAGTTTCAATACTGCTTTGTTATCACTCTTAATCCTAAGGGAGTCATTACATCTAAATGTGTTTAGCTTAACCCTCATGTTATGCCTTTCTAAACGCCAACCCTGAATGAGGGCAGTTTAACATATGAAAACAACAGTGACCATCAAGCTACTTCTCAAAATAAGGTAGAACGCTTAACTGTTTCAGGTTCAATTGAATACAAGACATTCGAGGTTAGATAATGAGGAAACTCTTTTATAGATGAGGAGGAATAATTTTAACTGTGGCCAGCGCCATATCTCTTTGGAGACACATACGTATGTGCAGGTGAAAGCATCCAGTAAGATATAACCTTGTGATGTAGGCATGTTCTGGTATTCATAGCCTGGTATATATTGCATTTTTCTACTTCACAACTACTATCATCTAGAAACTCGAAGGATCAGCAAGTTCAAGAACAAAACATCCTGATTTATGCTCCTTAATCAGCGATTCCTATATATACTGTTCTGTTTCACGTCAAAATGTAGCATCTTTTTTTCTTTCAATTAGTTTCACCACACGCAGTTAACAAGAAACATCCTTTTCATCACGAAATGGAAATTTCTCACCAATAAATCAATCAAAACAAAAAAGAAAAAAGCCAAACAATTTCCTGTGTTTTCTTGAGAAAAATGATAATGGGAATGATAAAATATGGTACACAAATGGAAAACAGAGAAACAGAAAAGAGAACACAAAAAGGGCATTAAATCAATCAAACCTTCAAAACCCAGAAGGATCCGAACCCTAAAGGATCCCAAAAAACGAAGCCTTCATAATAATAACAGCAATAGAAGAAGAAGATCAAGGATTCAAGATACAAGTTTCCAGAAGTTGAAAAGTAAAAGGAAGAACGATAAGAAAAACTGGGCCGATTGATCATGTACCGTTCGATCAAAATGTTGCCTTCCGCATTCGCGAAGAGAACTGCAAGTATCATACTTTGGATTTTAGATTTGTGCGTTTGTGTCAACTCCCCACTTGCACGCACCTCCTCAAATTTGAACAGCCATTTATATAGCTTTGATTACTTCTAAATTCTAATGATCTTTAATAATTATAAAACTTAAATCAATTTAACGAACTCCTTTTATATAAATTAATTTTTACAATTACTTTGTATATTATTCCCCAAAAAAACACTAAAATAAGTCAAAATTAAAAAAATATGTATGTTCATAAAAAAAGTAAACGTGAACAAATAATCCTAAAAATAGATGAAAGATGTATGTTCATAAGAAGGTAATATTAGGAAATTAATCTCATACTAAATAAAAACATACTAAACTAATCTTAAAATGTAACAAAATTACTACTTCATGTTTTAGTTATTTAAAATAAAATTTTTAATAAATATATATTTATATATATATTATTTTTTACAGTTTCTAATTTAAGTTAAAAGACTAAATTAAATCTTAATTAATTTATATATCTTTTAATTAATAAATTTTATAGGCCTCAACATTATTAAGTTATATGAGTTTTAGAGTATATCCAATTCTCAAATTTTTGATATTTTACAAATTAATTCAAGAACCCTCTTAATACCTTGAGGTGCGATTAGGATCACAATGAGTCAAACATGATTATGAAAATTAATTTTTTTAAAAAAAACATGATTATGAAAATTAACATTCGAGTTTAAATTTGGCTCGAAATATGATTAGTCTTAAAATATGTAATTTGAGTTTAACTTGGTCTGCATATTTTTATTAAAATAAAAAATGATAATTTTATTTAAAATTTTAAAATTTAAAATTTACTGGATCAAATAAGCTAAACTCAAATATAACTTAGAGTTTGAAATTTTTAAAAAATAAAAAGTCTGGAATCATCTTAGGGGGCGCTTGGTTCATAGAGGGTAATGGAAATAGGAATAGGAATAAATATAGTGAGGAATGAGAATGGATATAATTATGTAATTAGAATGGATATAATCATTATAATTATGGTGGTTGGTTAAGATAAAGAAATGATTACCATTACCTTTTTTTTTAGAAATATGATTACCTTTATTACTAATGATGGTTGGTTTGTTAAAAATATTAGAAAATAAAAATTTGTTAAAATTTGTTTTATAACAAATTTTAAATATATTTTAAATAATTATTTTTAATTTATGCACCTGCAATTTTTCCTTTCCAATAGCTCTTGAAGAAAAAATACTTTAGTATTTTCTTGCATCAACATATTATTAGTTACATAACATCCTCAAAATATAGTTTAATCATCTAAAATATTGTGCAATTCATCGACACAACCATAATATCCACCATTTCATTGCTATAGTAAAATCAAGTAACATAGTTTAATACAATTTACATTCCTCTAATAATGCAAATGATGTTATATTTTAAATAATTAATGAATAATATTTTATTAATTACATTGTAAGTAACTAATTAATTATATTTTAACAATTTAAATTAAATTATTAAATCAAGCACTCCACAATTTCCATGCACAACTCGAAGCAGTATCGCACCCTCCTAAAAAATGGAATTTATATATGAAGTTCGAAAGATGGAATTTGAATTTTATATAAAAATTGGTAAAATTTCAAGATTTTAAATATAACCTTAAACTGATTTAATTTTTGATGATTATTATTTTGTATCCATTATTATAATAAAAATATATTAAGTAATACATTTTTTTATATTTTAAATAATAATTTGAAAAAGATGTTGATTTGTTATTCTAAATTTTTTAAAACAGGTTGAATTGAACTTAAAAGATATTTATTTTCTAATTAGATTCAATATAAATTTAAGGTTAATAAAAAAATTTGGGCTAAATTTTAATTACACTCAATCTAGAAATTCTAAAAACCAAAATTATTATTATTATTATTATTTAATTTATATATTTAAATACGATTCGCTTTTGTGGAAACAACTTGACAAGAAAGCCACAGTCCTCTCTTGGCAACGTCACATTGCTTTAATTAAAATGATGCTTCCAAATGGACTGGTATTAGCAAATGTTAAGAGAGTCACGTAACAGAGTCTATAGAAAAATGATTATACAAGCTGCTTCCAAATGGACTGGTATTAGCAAATGTTAAAAGAGTCACGTAACAGAGTCTATAGAAAAATGACTATACAAGCGAGGCCGGCTCACGTAACAGTCTATAGAAAAATGGTTATACAAGCGAGGCCGGCTGATCGTCATTCTTAAAACTCTCTTGGTGCGTTGAAGACATTCATAACTTCAATATTCGCAATTAGTTGAAAAAAGAAAGAAAGAAAGAAAGAGCTCAATCATCACAGTTTAAGCCAAATGAATCTTTATACGAGCACCATCCTCTCTTCATTTGCATGTCTGCAACTGATCCTTTTACTATCTTCCAACTTCCAATGGTGTCGGGCCAATTCTTTAGGGAATGAAACTGACAGGATTGCTTTGCTCCAATTCAAGAGTGGGATAACCAGCGATCCTTTCGGAATCTTTAACTCCTGGAATGATTCCACTTCCTTCTGCACTTGGCATGGCATCACATGCGGTCGTCGACATAAACGAGTCACGTCCTTGGACATATCTGAAAAGAATTTGGTTGGAGCTATATCACCATATATCGGAAATCTAAGTTTTCTCATGATCCTCGAGCTGAGCAACAACAGTTTTACGGGTGAGATTCCGCAGGAAGTCGGCAACTTGTTTCGATTGAGATACTTAGGCCTCGAAAGAAACATTTTAGGAGGAGATATTCCAACTAACTTGTCTCATTGTACCAAGCTCGAGGTTATAAGTTTTTCATACAACAAGCTTGTTGGAAAAACCCCTGAAGACATTGGCTCTCTTTTGGAGCTAAAGTATGTGGGCATTCGTCAAAACAACTTAACAGGAAAGTTACCATCTGCACTTGGCAACCTCACATTGCTCAATTCACTTTATGCTGGATCCAACAATTTGGTGGGGAAGATTCCTGTTGAAATAGGTAAATTATCAAGATTAACAGCATTCCAAATTTCACTCAATAATATTTCTGGTACAATTCCTGAGACCCTTTTTAATATTTCGTCGCTTAGTCTCTTTGCAATTACTGATAACCAAATTTGTGGGACTATACCATACAACATTGGCCTCAATCTCCCAAATCTCAACGTCTTTCTCATTCCCCAAAATAGATTCTATGGATCGATCCCAGATTCATTTGGCAATGCTTCTAAACTGGAACATATTGATATTGGTCAAAATAACTTTGTTGGACAGGTTCCAATCTCTTTGGGAAATCTGAAAACTCTTCGAAAATTAAGGCTCAGCTACAATCGCCTAGGAAGTAGATCAACAAATGACTTGATTTTCTTAACATCTTTGAAGAACTGTACCAATCTGGAGCTCCTGAGCCTCCCTGTAAATAACTTCGGAGGTGTTTTGCCTACCTCACTTACGAATTTGTCTTCTCGGCTAAGTATTTTATACCTTGGAGGCAATTATTTCACGGGAAGTATTCCTGCAGGACTAAACAAATTAGTCAACCTAAGTGCTTTAGGCATGGAATACAACCATTTAACTGGTTCCATTCCCGCTGAACTTGGAATGTTACCTAACTTGCAAGCATTAAATTTAGCCGACAATAAGTTGTCCGGTCAGATTCCATCTTCCATAGGCAACCTCAGTAATTTGTTTGTGCTACACTTGTATGAGAATCACTTAGAAGGAAACTTTCCTTCAAGTATTGGAAATTGCCAATATTTGGGTGAACTTTATGCTGCCAAAAATAAATTCAGTGGAACCACACCCAAGGAGTTACTAAGCCTGCCTTCCTTAAGTAAATTGCTCAATTTGTCATGGAACTCCTTAACAGGAAATCTACCGACAGAAGTGGGAAATCTGAAGCAATTGAATACATTAGATATCTCTGCAAACAATCTATCTGGTGAAATCCCGACAACCATTGGACAATGCCTTAGCATGGAAATACTTTACATGAATGCAAATTTCTTCCGAGGTTCAATTCCTTCATCTTTGGCTTCCTTAAAAGGCCTTCAAGAATTAG
>JANIPN010000005.1:7796874-7807579 GCA_027478595.1 Erythroxylum anguifugum
CTAGGCAATATGGGACACTCTAACACTCCCCCTCAAGTGCAACTGGGGCTGGACATCCAGTTGTCACTTGAAATATAAGCAGTGGAAACCGGACCGGGCCGCTGGAAATGAACATCCAGACGGACAACTAGGAAATTAATAATCCGGGCCAAACCTGTTTATCATAATTATATATGTTCATTTTTCTAAATAATGTTATAAGAGGATGTATAAAGTAAGAAGAGAAGAGTAAATATAACCATGTCAACCATTGAAAAGAATCAACGTTTACACACTATGAGTAGAAGTTGGCAGAGCTAAAGCTGAAGCCATTAATGTAAATGAAATTCCTGCTGGGCATCAGGACCACCACCACGTTTGTTTCTTCAAATTGTGGCACATGAAGCATACGAACACGTTCATACACGCTTCACGTACGTTTACATATAAAGAGATATCATTACGTTTACATACCAAAACCTATATAGCTAATGCTTGGATTATTATATCTCTTAATTTTCTTCACAACTCATTTAAGGATATAAACCGACATTGATATATCATTAAGATGCTTATATATTGTTAAGAGTGTCATCAATTTGTACTTCTGTTGTAACACAACTTAATTAAAGGGCAATCCCGAAGTCTATCAAATTTAGCAAATTAATAATTGGATATATTAATTTAATTTATTTACAATATACCTCATGAAATTTTCTTTAACCATGTACTTCATCTCTGTATATACTGAAACTTGATTTTAATTCAATCAAAAGCAATTCCCTTTGATTTAAACATGGAGCTTTGATTGGCAATGGTTTCTACACAGAAAATCATTGCCTATGGAAGCTCCTGTTGGAATAACTGAGATTATGAAGACAGATTAACAAGTTTTTGATGATGTCTTGATACTATATTTGGAGTCCAAATCCTCTATCTAATATTATGGTGTCTTATTGTGCCCAATAAATCTCAGCCATTTATTTATGTGGGTTCCGCATGGGTCTCGCAAAATAAATGGTTGAGATTCTATGAGACGGAATAAGACAGAGTAATATTGAACAGAGAATTTAGATTTCTATATTTGATTGGATTGTGGTTTAGCTCGCGCATATCTAAGCATATGCTGACATGTTGCGGATTTGTTGCTTATTTTGATTGTGCATAACTTCTGAAAGGATACTGGTTACTGGTGTCTTGTCGGACTTAGGAGAGGAGCTTGATGGTAGAGTAGTTAGTTGCATGTCATTACGTTTTTTTGAGTGTTAAGAGATTACCTATAGTATCTCTTGTTTGTACAAAACTCTTAGCCTATGTTTAGATGGAGGGAAGGGAGGAGAAAGGAAAGGATTTTGCATAAAGGAAGGGAAATGTAAAATAAGAAACAAAATACCCAAATTTCCCTTCCTTTCTCTCCATTTTTTTCTGTTCAAACAATGGAAAGGAAGAGAAATATACAATTTCTCTTCCTTTCTCTTCTTCTCTTTTCCCTCCGTCCAAATAAAGGCTTAATTCTTTATAAAATTACTGATTTATCCAAAAAGAAGAAAAAAAACCAATTGCCAGTTAAATGAAGTAAGCCACTTTATTGCTAAGGTTTCCAAATCGTGCATGTGCAGCTTAAATCAGTTACCATAACAACTCAATGAACGTGACTATGCATAGCTATTTGTATGTGGAAAAGGACCAATATATGTACATATACCAATTTAGGGACGTGATCGCATTAACTCAGCATCCTACAAGTTGATGTGGTGCATGTTTCATTTGGCTTCTTTTTTTAAAAAAGTTAAAAACTTGTATTAATAAGCAACTTTAATTTCGGAAAGAGCACAATTATTAAACAAGGGATCGAATTAAAGATGGCAAAACAATCGAACCATCGGGCTAGCGGTTTGACCAATACTCAAATTTGTATAAAAGTTAAAGGTAACTTTAGACTTGCATTGCAAAAATGCCCCTACATTAATCACCACATGCAAGTGGTAAGTAAAGATTGGAAATTTAATTTGGGTGCATTGGTAAGATAGTTTAATAACAACTCATTAACACACATGGGCCTTGGCATTTAGTAGTCCTGTCTGGTTGAAGGTTACTTACAAAATCCTTAGGCTCTGTTTGGTTGAATATTAATTAACGTAATAGAATGTAAAAAGTGGAAGGGAACAGAATGATTTATAATGGAATGGAATGTAATATAGTAAAAAGTTGTTTGGAAATAATGGAAGGGTTCATAATGTAATGTAGTGAAACCATTAATACTCTAAAATCCATATTAACAAAAATTTTAACGGCGAGTTATTTTTGCTAAAAATTGAAAGTTGAAACATTTTAATGCTACTTTTAAAAGTATATCAGTATTAAGTAAAGTTTGAAATTTTTTTATAACTAACCCATTTTTTTTATTAGTATTGGAAAGCATAAATGATCTCGTTAAGATTGAAACCATGAGAAATACTTTAATTAGAAATGTGTCTATTTGGTTGGTCACGTTGATTAGAAACACATCAACACTAATATGGGCATGACTTTGGACCCACTTAAGATTTCCATTTTTCTAATGAATGAGTTACACATGGTGAAATAACCCGTAAACAATTTAAAATAAAAAAATAATGATTTCAAAATTTCAAGTTTATAAAATGTGATATTTGAAAATCTCAAAGTGTTTATAAAAATATTCTGAGCTAATTCTCTAATTACTTGAATCACCTAGTATTTACTAATTTATTGTTATTATTTAATCAGTTTTTATTATTAAAAATAAGATTAATAAGTAATAACCATTTCAGTCGGTTAAGATTAAAAGAAAGTTTTAATTTAATTAATATTTGTAAATTTAATGATTTTATTTTAGGAGTGCACCTCTTTATCTTTAAACGGACCAAACCAGAGTCCAGATTCTCTGTCCAATTTTATGGTGTCTTATTCTGTCCAATAAATCTCAACCATTTATTTATGTGAGTTTCGCACGGGTCTCGCAAAAATAAACGTGGGACTCGCATAAATGAATGATTAAAATTTATTGAATAGAATAAGACACCATAAAATTGAACAGAAGAACTTGACTCACCGAAACCACGGTGAATGTGCCAACTCTATTCCACTCTCAATCCGGCCACCATCAACCCATCAACATCTAAGTGAGAAACAAGTTACAACCTTAACCACTGTATATATGTTGCTGTCTCTTTATCCAACGATATGTCCTATAATGAACATGCGCACTAATTCTCATCAAACGTTGTAAATGGACGCTCCACCATCGCTATTGTGTGTTCACTTCAATTCCTTGCTGCTTTCAACTTTCGCGTCCATCTTCTCCACGAGTTCTTGTGGGTTTTATCTTTTTCGTTACTGTAGCTCATCTCTCTACCATAAATAACTCATGATTTCTGAACCATAAAGCATAAAATATGTGGCCAGAAGGTGGACAGCCACCTTACATTAAAGACAGTAAATGCAGTTGATCGTCGAAGAATATCAAGTAAACGCTAGATGGTTTGTTCCTAGTTTCGCTCCTTTATCCTAGGGGTTGAATGGTTGATATAAATGCAATGACTTGGCCTTTTTGTTTGTTTTGCATCATATAATTAAATTAAACCTTTTTTTTAGTAAATTTAGTGTCAATAATGAAATGAAATGAATCGAATGTGAATCCCAAAACTAACTCAGTTTTTTTCAATTCGAATTTGAAACTAAATTTGATAAAATACGAGTTTAGATTATTAATTTGAGATTAAATGATGTTGAAATAAATTAATTTATTATAATTAATTTTAATTTAACCTTTACTTCAGGTTTTATAAAACTTTATTGCTCATTTTAAATTCGATTAAAACAAAAATAAACCTTTGATTTTGACGTGAATTAAATTAATTTGTTAAATGTGGGTTTATTATAAGTAAAAGATAATAATTGATACCAAAAATGGAAAGAAAGAGAGGAAGATTATTAAAAAATATAATAATTAGAAAATTTATCAGTGATACATGTATTATTAAATATATCAAGAACATTAATTTGTGAATTTTAAATTATTTAAAAATAGAAACTAATATTAAAAAAAAGTGAGACATGATCTTTTATATAAACAAAATCAAAATCAAAACAACTTACAATTATTTTGGGTCAATTAAAAAAAAGCTCAAACTTTGGTCAATTTTGTAATTATAACTTGAACTAAAAAATGATAATTAAATAGTTAAATTTTCAAAATTTTTCAATTCTTGTTAGAAGTTAGTATATCCGTTAAGTATATTGACGTGACTTACCACATGTTTCTTAAACTCTAAATACTTGTACACGTTAAATTTAATTAAACTAACTAATTAAGTTTAACTAGACTAAGTCGTTTAATTAAACTAACTGATTTTAACATAATTAAACTTTATCGTTTTCATTTTCGCACAATAACTAAGTTGAACTTCCTCAATCAAAGTCATTGCCATTCGTTATTGCACAGGCATCTGCAACTCCTAAGCTCGTTCTCGTATTGTGCCAAGCTCCTCGATTCGTTCTCGCGTCATACCGAACTCCTCAATTCGTTCTCGCATCACATTGCACAAACCTGAGTGTGTTCATGCATCACACCAATATCAATATCATGTTAAAATTGAAAAAATTAAAAATTTGAGTATTTAATTATCACTTTTCAAAATTTAGATTATAATTGAAAAATTAAGTAAACTTTAAGATTTTTTATAATTAATCCTAATTATTTTTGAATGAATGTGTGCCATAATAACAAATAAAAATTTTAAAGTTTATTTAAAAAATAATGTTTCCCTTTTTTGTTGAATTTTACTAGTTTTTATTTTTTTAACATTCACAGTATGTTTACAATACATGTATATTTTATAATTATTCTAGCTAATCATTATCCCTTAAAAAACAAAAAACTTGGTCATTGCATGAAGAAGGAATTATAGGATCTCTTTTAATTGATTTTTAAAATTATATTTTGATATTTTACATTGTTTAATAGATCCATTTGAAAATATTTAGATCATCAACATCATCATCCAGTTGAAATTTTGTCAAAGCGCGAGATTTGGGAAGGTCTGATAATACACACAACCTTAGCTCTATTTCATAGATAAGGATAAAGTTGTTTCCGATAAACCTACGTACAATACGACATTACAATAAATTATGAATAACAAAACATTATAAGAAAATTTCTTTGGTCTTATGTATAAATCCCTACAAAATAAAATAGGAATTAGATGATGACAAAATTATCAAAGATTATCGGGTATATTTGGTTTTATTAAACAAGCTTAGGTTTAGAAATTTTAGAAAATTTAAATTAAATTTAAATAAATCGAATATCTTATATTTAAATTTAAAATTTACTCCTTTTTTTTTCATTTCAAGTGAAGGGACCAAATCCTACTCATAAGTGTCAAATCCGTTCCACTCTCAAGTTCTCAACCCGTCGACATGTAAGTGAAAAACAACCTACAACCATAACTACTACATATATGATGGTTGTCACTTTTCCAATCAATCTATTCCTACCACGAGCGTGCGCACTAAATCATCAAAACGTTGTAAATGGACGCCCCACCCACCATTGCTCTCGGGTATTCACTTCAATTCCTTCTCCGGGAGTACTTGTGGGTTATCTTTTTCTTCAGCTTTCTCGATACTGTAGCTCGGGCCACCTCTCTACCATAAATAGCTCGCCATTTTTGAATCATAAAGCATCAAATATGTGGCTAGAAGGTGGACACCCTACATTAAAGACAGTAAATGCATCTGATCGTGAAAGAATAGAAAAGGACACAGGACCTAGGGCTACATGGTTTATTCCTCACTTCGGTTGTTTATCGTAGGGGTTGATATAAATGCAATGACTTGGCCCTTTTGTTTGTTTTGTGTCTAAATGATTAAATTAAATTCAACATTTTGTAAATTCTTTGTACATTTAGGTATATTTGACAGATTGCATTAACTGTTATCTGAGTTTATGAGCGGTTAATTGACAGTAGATTTATATAACTGATTTGACTAGCAGATAATATTAGCTCTTTATTTAAAGATGTTTGATAAAATTAACTATTTAGTATTAACTGTTTATGTGTGGATAACATCAGTTGTTTATTTAAAGATGTTTGGTAAAATTAACTGTTCAATATTAATTATTTATATGTCAAATAACTTATGAAGACCTGACTTAAAAAAAATTATAAAGACAAGAATATTATACCTTAGTATTTTTTTAATATTCTAATAAGAATTTATGCTAAATAAAAATAATTATTTAAATTAATATTAGAAACTAAACTAAAAATGTAATAGTTAATGAGCATAAAACTTATTTTTAATTATATGAAAAAGTAATCGCTTAATAAAATTATTCTTATCCTATAACTTAAATTTAAAAAGATTTTTAATAATTTTATCTATTAAAATAATTTTGTAGACATAATAAATATTTGTAAAAACATTTTTTAAAAATATTTAATTATAAAAATATATTTTGAATTTAATGATTTAATTCTTCTTAATTACAAAATTTAATCAAAGTATTAACAAGTATAAAGAATGCAACTTGAAACTTTCATGTCCAACCCAATCTTTGTTACTAACATTATAGAAAATTTTGGTTATTATAAAATAATTTGGTAGCAGGTACAATATCAAATCCAACTATACTTATTTTATTTAATTAAAAATGGAATAATTTTTTATAAATAATGATACTATTATGAGCCACAAAATTTTATTAAAGAAAAAATTCCAACTTGGTTTAATTTTTTAATAAACAAAAGTTTTTTTTTTTGAACTTTTGAATTCACACTTTATCTTTATCTATCTTTATTAACTGATTACAAAACATGAATATCAACAGTTTGATATGGTTTAATTCACCAAAAATAAGTAATCAGTCATTTACCAAACAAGGTCATCGTGTCAATAATGAATCAAGTCAAATTTGAGTCCGAAAACTTACTCAAATTTGAAACTTGATAAAATATGAGTTCAGTTTATTAATTTCTGATCTTGGAACATTAAGTGTAGCACCCCAGTGATACCATTAGAATACTCTATGAGGCGTTATACGACAAAGAAAAAAAAAGTCGTTTACCTTTACATTGTAATGAAGAGGGCCTAAAAGAATGAGTAAAAGCCATAACAAATTTGGGATACCGTTAGTGAGTGGAATGAATTTGTATAGGAGTTAAGTGATCCAAGATAATGACGAATGAGTTAAGTAGTTCAACATCAAAGTTATGGAACATATTGAGAAGGATTTGAAAACTAAGTGTATTAACACCGATGAGAAGTGAAAAAAATGAATTGTCTCTAAGAGTATCACCTTGTCAAGGTGTACTCATATTAGTAAAAAGGATAAACTAAGCTCGATATAAATTGGTCTGCATGCAACTATTATGAGTTGGTGTTACTGATGAAAGGATGTTTCAGATCCATATGTGTGATATGTGAGTATGCTAAGAGATATTAGTACGATCTGACAAAGATGTTTTGTAAGCAAATGAAGTGAAAATGGTGAATAATTGGAGATATGTATATATATTGAGGAACTAGTTAAGAAAGAAAATGATGAATAAGTGATTGACATACCAAGTGATTCCGTTGACTTAAGTCAGGTGGAAGGAAGTATTCAAGTGATGACAGTTAAATGGGAGACAGAGGGGATAATAGCCCCACCTGTTCGAGCAAACAGGTAAGAATTTCGGGGATGAAATTTCTTTAAGGAGGGGGAGTTGTAACATCCCGCTACCTGCGGGAAGGTTAGAATTGTAAATATGAGTGACCAAAGAGAGCTTAGAAAAGCATTTCGTTGCTCATGCATAATATGTCATACACATACATATGAATAGTGAAGTTGTTGCACATGGAAATAATTATACATGCATTCATGAATAATTTTGGGCATATTTGGACTGAGTTGTGAATTTTGGGAATTTTGTGAATTTAGAATTTAATTATATCGAAAATTTTATTAGTTAGTAGAATTTTGATATTTGTGAATTTTGGTGGATTTTGGTGATTTGGACAAAAATAGAAAACATGAAATGCATACGCGAACTGATCCCGACCTCTATTCTTCACTTGAATGCTGTAGATATACTCCCGTTAACCTAACGGGGTATTCTTCTAATCCTGAAAAATAGTTGCAAATTTTGGGTGAGTTTTGCGAACTCAGTGAGTGACCATCATCGATGGCTCACCCAGTCACATAGTACACAGTAATCCCATCATAAGCATCATTCAGAATATCACTCAGATCATATGTCATTTCACATATCACATTCCATCTCATTACCAACCACATTGGATCTCGTATAGGTAATCAGTCATTTCCCATCTTATATAAGTGATCAGTCATTTCCCATTCAATATAATTTAATCAGTTATGTTATGCTATGCATATGCAGTGTGCATCTGACTCACTTTCCAGTTGTTACATTGTTGCGACCGAGTGCCTGAACTGACCCCCATGGGGCTCATTATACGGTGAGCCAAACGCTCTGATTCATTTTTAATCTGTAGGGGTAGGAGAGCCCTCTGGATATGCATTACTTTCCTTCGAGCTCGAGGCCCTTTTTCATTCGTTAAGCTTTAAGCTCTAATCGGTGGCTACTCTGGTCACAACTGCCGTTATATTTCATGCATTCATGCTATGAAATACATCACTCATAATTTCATATCTCATTCAGTCACTTTCATGTGTCTCATTAATGTTCATATGCAAATTCTCATTGCGACCTCATATGCAAAATCAACCGAATTATGTATCACATCCATATTCATATGCAAGTTCCCCTGTAGAAGTTACAATTTCATTTTATATGCAATAACAATTCCAGATCAAAGATCACATCCCATCGGTATTAAATACACATAATTCACGTAGCACTTCAATTTCCCAATCACTTTTCACATTCATCGGACCTCCTGTCCGGAACCCATCATACACAAACACATTCAATCACATGTCAGTAGTTCATTTTTACAAAAATAAAACAAAGCAGACAATGAAATGAGACCATCTCGGTCTACTCACAGTACGCTCCAGATTAGCATTTGCTTCTAATTTCTGGAAACGCCTGAATGCGGATTTTAACCTGCACAACCCATTTATGCAATACACACATTGCACACACATTAATAATTTTACACAATTATAAGGATTCATTTATGCTCATGTATGTATACAAAATATGTACAATGCATGTTCATGATAATCCCAGGTATATTTTCAAATTTCCCACTTTATCACATTATCATTTTTTTCGTATCAATTGTTTTCATAACAACTCATTTCTTGTTCATTTCCACTAGATACACTTTATTTCTCTTTTTGAATCATAACTTTAATCATGGCCCATTTCATCTCCATTAAACACATGTGTTTGGTACTTTAATACCAACAATTGCTCTTCAACTCAAAAACCATTTTCTTGATCATCTCTAAGTTTTCATTAATTCACGTATAAACACATGTACAGTAAAGAAACAGAAAACAGAGCATACCACCTATATATATTTTCATTTTCTACTCATCTTAAACACCATTTCATTGCTATTTCTAACTCCAAAAACAATTTCCACAACATCAGATCACTAGAAATCCATCAAAAACTAGCTAACACTATAATCATAAGTTTCGTCCCACCAACACAGTATTCATGAATATATATACGTAAATGACATGATCATGCACTGACAATAAATTCGTCAACTTTATTTCATAAATCCAACATTCTAAAGGATTTTTTCAATACTTACTTGTTAAAGATTCCAAAATCTTCAACTATCTTCGAGCCCTGACTCCATGCAAAACTTACGTGTTTACTGTGCAAAATAACCAGCTTCTGGTTTTTCTTAGGGAGGAAGAATAAATAGCAGTGATGGTAGAGTTGTGGGATGAAGAAAAACAAAGAAATCCCTCTGAAGGATTTTGATGAAAAACTTTGTGTATTGAGAGGAAAACCGAAGAAGGTGATGAAGAAGAAGGAACTTAGGAAAAATCACTCAACCTTTTTAACTCTCAGATATTGATACTTACTATCCACAAGGTTCTAAAATTCTTTTAGTCAGTGACACTTGTCACTTTCCTAATACTTATCCTCTAACTTAGTTTCTTATTTTAAAACTAACTCCATTAAGGCATTAAGCTCTCATCTTTACAATCCAACTATCTCCAAATCTTCTTTTAATTTCTTTTTTTTCCCTATTTTCCCTAAAAATTCATAATTTTCGAAAATCACCAAAATCCACCAAAATTCACAAATATCAAAATTCTACTAACCAATAAAATTTTCGATATAATTAAATTCTAAATTCACAAAATTTCGAAAAATCACAACTCAGTCCAAATATGCCCAGAATTATTCATGAATGCATCTATAATTATTTCCATGTGCAACAACTTCACTATTCATGTGTATGTGTATGACATATTATGCATGAGCAACGAAATGCTTTTCTAAGCTCTCTTTGGTCACTTATATTTACAATTCTAACCTTCCCGCAGGTAACGGGATGTTACATTAAGACCCTCACCAGAAAGTCCTTGGAATTAGTAGATATTTTAGACAAGTATAAGATACAAATAGCCTGCATTCAGGAGACTAAGTGGTCAGGAGAAATAGCAAAGAAGATAGGGGTTTCAAACTATAGTACTTGGGAAGAACACGGAAGCAAAATGAGATAGGTATCTTAATGGTCAAGAAAATTATAAACCGAG
>JANIPN010000005.1:7821467-7832333 GCA_027478595.1 Erythroxylum anguifugum
GATTTTTGTTGACATAATTTGACAAAAATCAAAATAAAATAATAAAAATAAAAATCAAACTAAAAAAATGTAAAAAAATTAAAGCTGTAATTTTCCCCTCTCTCCTTATCCCCGACTCCTATTGCCAAAATTCTCAAATCAAAATATAGAGAACCCTAAAACTTCAAGACAGACGAAGATCAACGGCTGCAGATTTTGATTTGGGATATGACACGTGTTATACAATTTGTCACTTGGTATTCAAGTTTGCTTCAACTTGTTAAAGAGCATTATTTGCAGGTAACAAACAAGTTCAAGGGCATTATTCTAAAATTTAATAGTTGAAAGCCAATAACCTAAAAAAGTTAATAGTTCAAAGGCAAATTTTGGTGGAAACCCAGCAATATACACTTAGTTTCAAAATAAGTCCCTTTCGTGAACATAGGTATACATTGATTAGTCTGTGTACTCGTGTATAAAAAACAAAAGGAAACGTCTCAAACATCTAACTTTGATAATTAAATGTCCACGTAACGAGTGTCTAAAGATCTTCCAACATTTTCTTTTTTTGACAAAAAAGATCTTCCAACATTGTTAGTTTAAAATTTAAAGTTTTGTATATGAGTTGGTAAGAGGCTTTTTTGGCTTAAGCGAGATTGCAGATTTAAACTACTCTCATATATGCAGCCGTTTAAAACTTAAGACTAGAGCTTTGCCTCCCGCAAAAGATCTACCTAACTCAAGTGAAAATTAGTCTGAGAGTGAATGACTTAAAAGTGTCTTCTCATAGTTAAAACCCTCCTAAAATACCTCGTAGAAACCAAAAAAGAAAATTTCATGAACTTGACGAAAGGAAGGTTTTTTTTTTAATATTCTTTACCGTTGTTTAATCAAAAATTGGAAACATATGATTGTTTCTTTGAAGGATGATAATGAACCGGCTCATAAACTTAGATTCAAATATTTTTAATGGGCTGATTCAAATTTAGATTCAATTAAAAAATGTTTTATACTTTTAATTTCAAACAAAAAGTTCCATTTTTATTCTCGTAGTAAATACTTAATGTTTAATATTTATAATTCAATTTTAATGTTAATTTTCAGCCATAAAATAATTTTAATTTTAAATAAAATTTAATAATGACATTAAAATTAATAAAATTTTATGTAATAATGTTGATAATTTATTTATTCTAAAAAGTAAAATTTTTTTCTAAAAATTTAATATCCGAAATTTAGTTTATTTTTCAATAATAGAAGATATAATATATTAAAAATATAATGTTAAAATTTAAATAATGTTTATTAATAAAAATAAATTTTGTCTTCTCATATCCCACTTTCAGAGTGACCCAAAGCAATTATTATGGGTCCAACTAATAAAGAAAACAGGCATAAGATCCAGATCAACTTTCAATTATTTATGTTTAGGATACGAACGGAATCGCGGCGGAATCGTGGCGGAATCGTGGCAGATAATAATTGGTTGTTGTAAATACGATTAACTAAGCTGGCCCCAACCGAGGAAATCCAAACGCGGCAAGGCGAGATCCGATCTGGACATGTCTTCGGTTTGTACTCGTTGGATCTTCCATCAAACGACTAAAGTATTGTCGGCAAATCTCGCGTTAAGTTAGTGTCTGGATCTTACACGTGTATGCCCGGATACGGACAAGTATCTGCAACGGTTTTTCGGAGGTTAAAACGTAATAATAACAAATGATTAAGTACCAAATACGAATTAACTTTAAAATTTTTAAAGTGTTTAATTTTTTAATTTAGTTTTAAAATGTTTATTCAATTTAATTTAATAATTTTTTTGCTAAAAATTGATTAATCTATTAATTAATCCATCAATATTTGTAAATTAATAAATTCTTAAAAATGAAAATAAATAAATAAAATTTTATTTAATAATCTCTTTTTTAAATTAAACTTCAAGATATTCGATTAATAGAGACGACCTCTTTTAATTATATTTAAATATTTAAATATTATTTAATTTTTAATTAATTTCATGATAGTCTAATACCGGTTGAATATTTTAAACCTTAAACTTCTTATCTTACCAATTTAACTTTCGGTCTGATTTTTTAAACAACAACAGCAACAACAATAATAATAATAATAATAATTTGCATTTAAATGTTTAGATAAAGTTAAAGATAGTGTAATATTTAAATTACTAAAAATTAATACTTTACCATTTAAAAAACATTTTTTCAGTTTAAGAAAAATATAGAAATCCACTTATTATAATCTAGCAAAATATTTCAATTGAAGTCCTTTCAATTAGCAATAATAAAGTTGCATTCGAATTTAATTAACATCTACATTGACTTAATATATGACTAATTAAATATCAAAATTTAAAATTTTAAGACTTGAATTTATTGCATTACTAGTTATTTATTTAAAAAGTCGAAATTTAAAATTAAACTTAATACAACTTAATTTTCTTTTAATCTTTATTTTGGACACGTTATATTACATAATAAGCACTGTAATAAAGAAAATTTATGGTAGAGATGGCTGAGGCTATGAATATATTATATATATAAGGCGATGTAAATGTTCGCGGTGGAGGTCAATATTGTCCCAATCAAAGGGTTCGAAACTCTAGATTATCCTAAACGTTAAAGAAAGTCCATCAAGACCGTCACCACACACCTACCATGTAGCTTCGTCTTTCCAAGTGTCAGGATTGGGAGTATTATAAGATAATAATTTTAATGAGAAAAAGGCAAAATACTAGTCTTATAATAAACACAAAACATAATTAATTAATTTCTAATTAATATATACACATATTCGTTTGCTATGCTCTTCTTCTTCGAACAAATTTAGCATAGAGCTTGAACCTTATTCAGAGATATTTTTGCTGATATTGATTCAGATTTAGATGCTTAAGTAAAATTTGGAGCATGCGTCAGTTCCATACATAGTCTTATGACTTTATAAAGATCTGTATTTTTGATAAACAGTCATCCGAGCTTGATTATTATGACCCCTTTTAAAAAAAAGTACCCCTTCTCCTAAAATTACAGGACTATTTGGCCTAAGTTTCTTAGAAAAAATTATCTTGCGCCTCTAAATATTCTCTAATACGCTTTTGTTGGTTGTGTTTATTATAAGACTAGTATTTTGCCTTTTTCTCGTTAAAATTATTATCTTATAATACTCCCAAGTCCAACCCTGACACTTTGGAAAGACGAAGCTACATGGTCGGACAATATTGACCTCCACCGCGAACATTTACATCACCTTTTTACAGTTCAACGTCGTATTGATCATATTATTTATGAAATTTGACGTATTGTAATAAGTTCTAGAAGGAAAAGAAAAACATTGTTTTTATATATTGAGAGACAAATAAAATAAAATTTATAAGTAAAAACTCTAATGCAAAATAAATATCATTCATTTTAAACCAAAATTTAATTGTATTTATTAACAATCAATGGATAAACTAATTACAATTTACAAGCCATGTGTATAAAATTCAAGTTTAGTATCAAACAAATGTCTACACATCCAATTAAGGAATTAGCACACTTTGTAACCAAAAAATTATAGGTTGGAGTTACGAAAATAGTCTTTTTGTAAAATGTTAAGAAAAATTGGGTACAATTAATGAGTCTCATCCAATTCTCGCAAAGAGGGGAGTTTTGTCACCAGGCACTAGGTCGCTTTTTTGAAAAATTAAGTGAGATTAAACCGTAATTTACTCTTTCACTATTTTATCGACTAGAGTGTGGGGATGCTTAGGATGGATGATTCCACCTTTTGAATACAAAGAGAAGGGTTTTGTGTACTGAATTTGCCCCTTTTTATTAGTATTAGTGAGAAAAGATTTGTTTTTGGCAATAATCTTAATAAGATTTATTAGACGTATTTAAGGTAAACTTAGAATCCTTGTATTAAGGACTTCACTAAATGTAGTATAGATATTGCATGTTTAGGAAGTCAAGAATATTGTGGCTTTTATTAGCCATGATTTGCTATAATCGAGAACATAAGGTAATAAAAAATAAAATAATAAAAAATATATTAATTATATAATTAATATTTAAGTATTATTAAATAAACATTTCTATTATAATATTTCGATAAATAATTAGAATATATCAATTGTTAGTCGGCTCCACCTCTAGGGAGCTTCTTTCTTGCGTTCTCTCTCAATTTCACCCTTTTCACATTCTTTGACTTTATAAACTATATTATCTTCAGTTCACTGTATCTATATAAGCTCAAAGAGCATCCATCGGATCACAGATCTTGTTTTCTAGCCGTGTCTCTTTTGAGTGAAGGTACTGTTGCTGATCTTCTTTTCTACTCTGTCACTTGAGTGATCCCAAATCTGTGGGTTCGAAGATAATTTACCGTGAACTGTTCATCATCACCATCCTTTACGTGTTATATTTTCTGGGTGTTTTCTCCTTTTCCTTTCTGGTGTGTAGTTTCAAAAAAGTTTTGATCTTTTATGAACTGATCTTAACATGTGCTGCTAGTTCAATGCCAGGAACTAAGGCTTAGAACGACCATCATCATCCATTTTGTGTTTTCTTTTCTGGGTATTTTCTTTTTCTTTTTAGTTGTTCGGTGCCAAATTTCAGAAGAGTTCTAATCTTTTATCAACTGATCTTACTCAGTACTGTTAATTCATTGCTACGAGCTTAGAAGGAAAAGTAGATGTAAAGAGTGATCTTTTACGTTGACCTTTTCTACGCAAAGAGTATTGAATCACAGTCACAGACGTGCACACACAAGCGGATGTATCCCTAGTGTGTATGATCATGGGATTGTGTGCTTTGATGGATTGATTTATTTTTAGGATATTACAGGTGAAAAATGGCGCAAATATTGCTTCACGGGACTCTGCACGCCACGATCTATGAGGTGGATAAGATTGAAAGTGGAGGAAAGCCCCACTTCTTCAAGAAGGTATAAATTTTATTTTTTGTTTTCGGTTTCTTTTAGTCGATCTGAATCAGTTAATGCTATTTGTTATCTATATAGTCGTTAGTTTTAATCTGTGATTTGCTTGGACTTGAGTTAGAAATATTGTGCAAAGATAATGGTGCTGTCTAGCATACTTTATGTATTCTATTTCATTTTTTGCGGAAATTAGTAACATAGTTCTTTCCTTTTTATTTCCTTGTTTGGTAGATTTCCTCATTTTCTGGCCCTTTTTTGGGGTTTATTTATGGTGAGAGAAATTACTTAGTTTCTCTGGTTGATTATTACAATTTCTTTTTGAGAACAGAGGTCCTTGTTTGTGCAATGGGTGATGAGCTGCTTAATACTTGAGTAATTGTTTTGTGCTCAAAGGTGATTTCTTTTTGTTCGCTGACACTGTTTTCAAGAACCCTTTTGGCATTCCTCCTCAAGATGGAAAAAGACTTGCATAACGAGGTTGATGTAGAAGTGTTATTGTTTTTCAAACTGTTATCATGTTCAAAAATATCTGTGTTGATTTTAAACCTCAGGATTCTTTTTTCAGTTTATCCTTTTTGAACTTTAAACATATTTTTAATCTTATACAAATCATCTTGTAATCTGGACTGCTTTTTTGCCTTTATGATCGGATTTGCTTTTTTTTTAATAAATAATACCAATTCTAGAAGTTCAATATTGATGTGATTCTCTATGTTCCTTTACCATCTTTAGCATGGCACTATTGGATTGTACACTAATTGTTGTTTTGCCTTTTGAAGCATCACATCCCCTTAGGCTTCTCTGTAAATTCATTTGTCTTTGTGTAATGAGTTTTGTTGGACTTCATATGATGTTCTTGTAGATGATACAATGAGCATTAGCTTCTGAGGACACAGAAAATGTTTTTGTTTGTGAACAGGAGTGTAAATCAAACTGCATATTTTCATTTCTTCTGTGCAAGACATAAATGACGTGTTACATGAATTTACTCTTCTTGGTTTTGTTTGTACCTGTTTGGTCTGCATGTTAAACCTTACCGAAAGGCTGGATAACTTTCTCGCCTTATTAAGTTACATATATCTTGTGGTAGATTGTATATTTAATGTTTGGTCATACCGAAGGATTTATCCTACTGCTCATTGAAAGGTATCTAACTTGAATTCCACCTGGTACTTCCTTTGTCTACCCTTTATAGCTCATTGAAGGCTTTTCCTTGCAGCTCATGGAAAACATTCAGGAGACTGTTGGTGTTGGTGGTGGAATTAGTAAACTCTATGCTACTATCGATCTGGAAAAAGCTAGAGTTGGGAGAACCAGAATACTTGAAAATGAGCGCACAAATCCTAGATGGTATGAGTCGTTTCATATTTACGCTGCTCATTTGGCTTCAAATGTCGTATTCACTGTCAAGGATGATAACCCCATCGGAGCAACGTTACTTGGAAGAGCATATGTCCCTGTTGAAGAACTTTTGGATGGGGAAGAAATAGATAGGTGGGTTGAGATTTTGGATGAAGATAAGAACCCTATTCATGGGGGCTCTAAAATTCATGTGAAGCTACAGTTCTTTGACGTTACAAAGGACCGTAATTTTGGTCGGGGTGTCAGAAGTCCTAAATTTCCTGGAGTACCTTACACATTCTACTCACAGAGGCAGGGATGTAAGGTTTCTCTGTACCAAGATGCTCATGTCCCAGATAAATTTATCCCAAAGATCTCTCTTGATGGTGGAAAGTACTATGAGCCCCACAGATGTTGGGAAGATGTTTTTGATGCCATCACAAATGCCAAACACTTGATCTATATCACTGGCTGGTCTGTTTACACTGAAATAACCTTGATAAGGGATTCTAGGAGGCCAAAGCCTGGAGGAGATATCACTCTTGGTGAGCTTTTGAAGAAGAAGGCAAGTGAAGGTGTTAGGGTCCTTATGCTTGTTTGGGATGATAGAACCTCTGTTGGATTACTGAAAAAGGATGGACTGATGGCAACCCATGATGAAGAAACTGAACAGTTTTTCCGAGACACTGATGTCCACTGTGTCTTGTGCCCTCGAAATCCTGATGATGGTGGAAGCATAGTTCAGGATCTGCAGATCTCTACCATGTTTACTCATCACCAAAAGATTGTGGTGGTTGACAGTTCATTGCCTAACGGAGATCCGGAAAGGAGAAGAATTGTTAGTTTTGTTGGGGGTATTGATCTATGTGATGGCAGATATGATACTCCCTTCCATTCCTTATTCAGGACATTGGACACTGCACACCATGACGATTTCCATCAGCCCAACTTTACTGGGGCTGCAATCACAAAAGGTGGTCCAAGAGAACCTTGGCATGACATCCACTCCAGGCTTGAAGGACCTATTGCTTGGGATGTCCTGTTTAACTTTGAGCAGAGATGGAGAAAACAAGGTGGTAAAGATCTACTTGTTAAGCTGAGAGAGCTGGAAAATGTCATCATCCCCCCATCTCCAGTTATGTATCCTGATGATCGTGAGACATGGAATGTCCAATTGTTTAGATCCATTGATGGTGGTGCTGCATTTGGTTTCCCTGAGACACCTGAAGATGCTGCAAGAGCTGGGCTTGTCAGTGGGAAGGATAATATTATTGACCGAAGCATTCAAGATGCCTATATTAATGCTATTCGCCGGGCAAAGAATTTCATCTACATTGAAAACCAGTATTTTCTTGGAAGTTCTTTTGCATGGAATCCTGCTGGCATTAAACCTGAGGAGATTAATGCTTTGCATGTAATTCCTAAGGAACTTTCACTTAAGATAGTCAGCAAGATTGAGGCAGGGGAGAGGTTCAGAGTATATGTTGTTGTCCCATTGTGGCCTGAAGGAATCCCAGAAAGTGGGTCAGTTCAGGCAATATTAGATTGGCAGAGGAGGACGATGGACATGATGTATAAAGATGTGGTGCAGGCTCTTAGAGCCAAGGGAATTGAGGACGATCCTCGAAACTACCTGACATTCTTTTGCCTTGGCAATCGTGAGGTGAAGAAGCAGGGAGAATATGAGCCATCAGAAAAACCAGAACCTGATTCTGATTATATAAGAGCTCAGGAGGCTCGTCGTTTCATGATTTATGTTCATGCAAAGATGATGATTGGTGAGTGATTGCATTGACTTCTCTTGTTGCTGAATGTTTACCTGATCCACCTCAGTTGGTTTATGGCTTCAATCTTGCTATTGCACAGACTACCTATAGTTGGAGATCTTTTAAGCTTTAAGGCTTTCATAGGATGTCTGCAAAGTGCATATAATTAGGAATACATCTTAGATAGGAATTGAAAATAATTTTTCTTAGGATATTTAACTCTAGTATCACTGTCATACATCTTGTTCCTTCAGATTTGTATCATTTCTTTGTTGCTTAGAATTCAGTTTAATGATTTTCGAAATATGGCTTTTGCAGTTGATGACGAATATATCATTGTTGGATCTGCCAACATTAACCAGAGGTCAATGGATGGCGCACGAGACTCTGAAATAGCTATGGGAGCCTACCAACCATATCACTTGGCAGCCAGGCAACCGGCACGAGGTCAAGTCCATGGTTTCCGCATGGCATTATGGTATGAGCACCTTGGAATGCTTGATGACACCTTCGCTCATCCAGAAAATGAAGAATGTGTCAGGAAGGTGAACCAAATTGCTGACAAATACTGGGATCTGTTTTCAAGTGAGACCCTCGAGCATGACCTACCCGGTCATTTACTCCGCTATCCTATTGCAGTCACCAATGAAGGAGATGTAACAGAGCTGCCTGGAACCGAGTTCATCCCAGATACTAAAGCACGGGTTCTTGGCACGAAGTCTGATTACCTCCCACCTATCCTTACAACTTAACAGGAACTCAAACCCCCTCCACAAGAAGATAGCAACTCTCCTCGTTCCTGTTTGTGTTTGAATTATTATGATTAGCAAAAAAATAAGTAAAAGCATTGACTGATCCTGTGAAGTTGGTTTGCCATGTTTTGCTTTTCTTTTTAATGTTCTCGCCGTATGCTTAGTTCAGGATTTACCGAGATGTGTTGATGCTTTTGTGTGATAACTGATGCTGACTGATCGGAACTCGTGTTTCTGTTACTTTTTGTATCTATGTATTAATCATATAATGATAGCTTGTGTTAATCGTTGTTAAGTACTCGATTACGAGTTGAACGCGCATAGAATTTTCTCGGATGAGTGCCCTAGTCTCAACACTTATTGATCTACTGCTTTTTATCCAGAACTACGGGACAAGTAGCCAATCACTTGATCCTATAACGGTACTTGAATGTATATAAACTGAGGCATTACTTAGAAGGCACGTGATAGAAGAAGCCGAATATGCTCAGGAAACAAGAGGCGTGCAAATCCAAAAAAAAAAGGAAACTGGTAAGGAAGACAAAAGATCAAGTCCTTAGGAATCATTACGTTGGAATTTCGTGTCTAAATCACGTTCAAGGTCATGGAAACCATAAGTACTGGTACGTGAAACGCGTTCCAATGGGAGGTTTTTTATGCAACAGCGACACTCATCAAGAAGGGTTCACGAACCTTATAAACCATGCACATGTTTGAGCTCAGCTTTGTCCTTTTTCGTATGTAAAACGAGCCAATCCATAGTCGGCTAGTGTTATAAACACTTGGCAATGCAAGAGCAGAAGAGATTCTAACATTTGCTTCTACGTGTCCGCGAGAATTGATTGATACGCACAGGTTCTTTAGCAGCTCGGAGATCTTGTGATCGTTAAGCATGCGTGAGACCTGAAAAGGCCAAAAGGGTCGGTCCCTATCGGCGTTTTCGGGCGCTTCTCAGAGTCCAATTCTGGTGGGGAAACTTATGTGTACCTTCACAGCATGGTACGACACTTTGGGAGATGAAACATTTTAACCCGACAAGACGATTGGCAGATGCCATCTCTTGATAGAGTTCTGGTCTTGTGAATTATTGAGTCAATTCCATATCTGACACGACACATGGAGCTGATCGGTTGGTGTCCAAGTGGAAGGGAGGAAGTTCATGCAACATTCATGTCTCTAGCTGTGTGACTGGACCAGTTGGAGGTCTTTTAATGCCGTCGTATCCTTGTAGATATTAGGTGTCTGTAACGTATCGTAAAGCATAATGTCTTGTGGACGTTTGGTCGAGAGAGATGTCAAAATATCTCTTCCACCCATCAAAGGTTAAGTTTTACACATTCATTTAATGATACTTCGGACTATTACAAATTTGTAACCTTGGGATTGATAAAAGTGAGAAAGAGGGCAATATGACTATATGACTTGCCATAGGATTAGCAATCAATTGCTTGGTGAGTCTTCTTAGAACTTAGATGTATAGCAAATATAATTTTATACTATTCCAAGTTGATGATCCAAAGTTTGACCAAAAATACCTTTTCATAACCCCATTTTGACCCCGAACAAACCTCACCCACCTTCAATGGTCCTATTCCTTTCTTCGCATTGCTTTTTGCGTGTGGGTCACAACTTACGAACGCACAAATCCTAGAGAAACAAATCACGTTCACACTCTTCAACTCGATAAGCCACAAGAAAAGTCCCAGACCGTAAAGACCTCCATTATATATAATAATGATAAGCCCCGTAGAATCTCACTGCACATACCAACTTGTTCAAACAAAACTAACCCAACCACTTTCTGCCCATACATTGAACTTCCTGTTGTTCTGTTTCTCGTCTCTCTCTCTCTCTCTTGTAAGTTTGTTTTGTACTGTGTTTGCTTCTGTTGTTTTAACATGGCGTCTATTCTAAGCTCTCAAGGTTTGGTCTTCGCCACCGCCATGGTAGTCTCCAGTACAGCACTTTATCTTGCTTTTTCCAAGCAGAAAAGTCTCACCCACCTCTCCAAGAACGATTCTGAATCTTCAGCCAACAACTTGCGCTCTTGCTTGTGCACAGGTACATGGGTTTTCCTTCTTCTTGCCAAA